>JAOXNN020039238.1:0-36822 GCA_028571205.2 Hydropsyche betteni | reverse complement strand
GGAAGGAAAATTATTGCTGACACATACGGCGGATGGGGAGGACATGGAGGAGGAGCTTTTTCAGGCAAAGATCCTTCCAAAGTAGATAGATCTGCCGCCTACGCAGCTCGATGGATAGCCAAAAATCTTGTCGCAAATAAATTCTGCAAGAGAGCTATGGTTCAAGTGGCCTACGGTATTGGAATCGCCAAACCTCTGAGTGTTTACGTTGATTCTTATGGAACAGTGGCAAAAGGTAATCTAAAAATTAATTTAGGATTCTAAGACGAAGACTTGAGTGGTATTCTCAAACGAAACTTTGACTTACGACCAGGAATTATAATTAGAGACCTCAACTTGAAGAATGCCAAGTACAGAAGCACAGCATCAGGCGGACACTTCGGGAGAACTGGGCCATAGTTTACATGGGAAGTCATCAAAGATCTCTCTCATGAGCATAAAAAGAAGGAATGATGAGTATGTAAACATATTAATCTTGTTTTAATTTATATTATATATTGTTGGTCTAGACAACCAACCTATGGAAAGACAACGATAAAAAATAAGACTCTACCTTCAATATTTCGTGGTGTTTGTTGTTGTGGTAGGTCTCGCTCAAGAGATAGTACTACCGATGATAAAAACGAGTCCTCCTCCTCAGGAAAATCAACAACAATTCACTCAACAATAGAGCAATACAAAATAATTCACCAAACCCAAGAAAAGTAAACACACTTTTGAGGAAAAACCTGCAAATGATGAAGAATACCTTGACCAAGTGCTCGATGATTAATAGAACCCTAAGATTAACGGGCACTCTACACTTAGAGATCAACAAATGTTTATGAGAATCCTGTACTGTTCTGGATGAGGAGACGTCAACATCTTCAACCAATACCGGGACAAGATCAAGAGCCTTTACCCCAATATCGATGTATATGGTTCCGAGTATCCTCTAAGTCCCCTACAACAGACTCTCTCGACAATGCTAAGTGTTGTGCAGTATGGTACCTTGGGATTGATGTTCTTCGGACAGAGAATTCCAGCTGTAGCTGCTCATCCATTATTCTTGAGAGCAGTTCAGAATAAGTGGATGGTGTTGATTGGTTCTCATTTGCTGATTAACTTTGTCAGGGGAGCTCTGCTTAAAACAGGAGCTTTTGAGGTGTACTTGAATGAATCCCTTATCTATTCTAAACTGAGTTCCAGAAGGACACCTACTTTACAGGAAATACTGTTGGCAATAAAGAACTTTAGTTGAAGAAATAGTTCCAATTGAGTTAAATGATGAGAACACTAGAAAGGTCACTCCAGTGTGTTCTCTGACACTGATATTCAATAGGAATTATACATATTCTATTAAAACTGCCTGATTGATTACTAACACTCTACAGAATATTTGTTATGCCTAGTGTTCAAAATGGATTAAATTTACAACCCTCAAGCAATATTATATCGATTATTAAATGATCTATTGTCTACTTATCAATTTTCCTTGAGGGCTCCAATCATGAATCCTTCCCCTAAGAAGCATATCAATGCTTCCATCATCGCAACAAATTCCTGTGGTTCGTTTTTGATATCAGTATCAAGTCCTCTCCATTTGGCTACAACTCCATTCGATTTGATGTTACTGGCCAGCTTATCGAAATTACCTAAGTGATCCTTGAGCTTTGACATAAACTTTCCATTTTTAAGCATGCTTCTGATAAACAACTGTCCGTTCTCATAACTTTTAGAGTTCTTTTGATAGGGAATCTCCTCCAAAATTCGGCTGAGTTGTTCCGATCTCTTAACTCCTAGTCGTTTAAGCTCGGGAAGAATGGCAAGCTTAACCATCTTCTCTAGGTTTCCATTCTTTATCACTTCAGGAAGCAGTGTTCCACAATACTCAGACAATCTCACCATCTACTCAAACTTCTGGTCTGCCTAATAAATCCTTGACAACAGTTCGTAGCAATCTACAAGCATACTCTCGTCCTCAGATGAATTCTATAGGAGCTTGATGGCCTTTTGTGCGAATTCACTAGCCTATTTGTGTTGTTCCTGCTGTAACAACAGGGTAGATAGTTTGAATAATACCTTTGCATAGGACTCAGATTGTGTTTCTTTTTTGCTGTCAAAGATATTCTTGGCTTTTCGGTAGGAACTAAGAGCTTCGTTTCTCTGAGATGCTCTCATATAGGTTTCCCCTAACAAAAAGTGGGCTTCTGCTGTTTTAAGATTGTTAGCTCCCAGTAAAGAAGTACAGTTGGAAAGATTATTCTGGGCATATTTTATTGCCTAGGGGTAGTTTGTTGTGTGAAGATTGTACTGTCCTAGCATCATGTAAATTTCGTTCACAGAAGGGTGCTGTTCTCCTAACCAACGGTAGATTCTGTTAGTAAGGGTCTGTTGTTTCAACTGTGAATCTCTATCCCTGTTGAACTTCAAATACCATTTGATTTCGGCTATTCCAATCTGGATTCTTGACATAGTCAATCTGCCCTATTGTGCCAGTCGATAAATTGACGAGCAAGGCAATGAATCTCCAAGTTCTCTGGGAGGAATGTTCTGGGCAAGGTACAGTGCCACATATTCATACATTTCGTTGAGTTTTAAGTGCTCTGGTAGATCAGCTCTCTTCAAGTTGAGCAGATCTTGGAGTTGCTCGAATCCATCCTCACTATTATCAATAGCTACATTGATTTTTCTGTAGAGATCAGTGAATGAAAGGTTATATGCTTTGGACTTTACTTCTAAGTATGAGTTCTGGTTTCTTTGGAAAAGTTTCCTAACGAAAAGCTTCTCTCCTTTTCCTTAGTAGAAACAGTCACAGTTCACTCTGCAATGATACATTAGTGCTTGTACGAAGAATCCTTCCGCAATCTCATAAGTTGATAATTCTACGTTATAGTTGTACAGTGCTTGCTTTTTGATTCGGTTCCAGTTCTGAGTGGATTCTTGAGTGTTTTCAACAAGTGTATTCATGAAGTGAATAGCATAGTCCAACATAGTGCTTGAGGATCCACCTGTATTGCCTTGGTTTCGATTCATTCCAGTGTTCTTGATGTATTGTTGCATATCCTGACGAAGGACGACTTTGGCGCATCTTGCGGCGATCTATGCCATACACATTCTTCGGACTGCAGGAACCTTTGAGTTAGTGAACAATAACCCTAAGTGCCTAATATTGAGGCCGTGTTTGTGCAGAGATTGAGAAATATCTGAAGAGCTAGCAATCATTTCGTCGAGATTCTCCCAAGAATCAAGGGTGTATGTGGCAGCTTTATTAATTTGTTTTGAGAGGTCTTTGAGTTCCTTCATTACTTCCTGAACCTCCCTTGAAACTTTAGGCCTATCGTAGTAATCTGACAATCCCTCTCCAAAGAAATATCTTTTATTGAACTCTGGTATTCCCAAAAGTTCTGGCCTGACGATATAGTTTTAAGTACTCTTCTTAGCGAACTCAATATCGACTGGAAGATAATGACGAACATTATCCAAGTAGAAGATGTCGAAAGCATTTGATTGCCTAAGTATCTGACTGTTCTAGTCTCTAGCGAATTTTTCGTACATTCTTGTTTGTGCTGGTGCAATCGTTATGCATTTTTCGTCTTCGAATATTGTTGGAATTATTCGGGTGTCCTTAGCTAAACTCTACAGATCTTTTAGAAGACTCTACTTAGATCTACTGTCATCCTTAGCGACTTGAGCCTTCACAAATGCTACAATTCCTTTGTATTCGATGATGCAAGACAAGGGTACTCTGAGTCTTCCTTTGTTTCTGGTGTTTTGGAGAAGGTAATTTAGGTTATGGAATTCTCTGAGGACTGCCTTTATTGCTGATTCATCGTAAATTGATTAAGTTCCTTCCCTAACCAGTTTGTATTATTTTATGCCTGTAAAGCAAAGCCTAACATCGACTCCATGGTAGTCAGTGTACAGCCAGGTGGAGTCTGACGGTGAGGAGGATCTTGAAGGGTTGTAGTTTCTTTGGCCATCGGCAAGATCATCAATAATGTCGATTGCAAGGGCTTCGGCAAATCTCTGGAAATTAAAGATTGTATTCTACTCTTCTCCCTTAGCGAACTGATAATTCCAATTTTGGTTGTTCCCATACAACAGTCTCTTCCTTTATTGAACGTTGTTGGTCAACATTATACTGGGATTACCTCCGACTACTGGAACAATTGAGCTATTTAGGCCTCCCTGGTCAAACCTAGGTTGTTGACTAGCTGTCATATTGTCTAATTACCTAAACTGTTGTCTCAGTTGTTACAATTGTTGATCTTGTGGAGATCTCACAATGGAACTCTGTCCCCCAGAAAAGTTGGATTGTGGATTGTAGTTACTGCCATACATATTGCCTCCTTGTTGTTGGGGTTATCTGGTCGGACTCTGTGGGGGATTATTCCCAACAGTTCTGACCATAGATTCTTGCATAGCTGATTGCATATTCGAGAAGTTCTGTTGGTTTTGGAACAAGTTGGGTTAGTTTGGCTGGTTTGGCTGGTTTTGTTGGTATGGTTGATTTGAATTTTGGTTTGGCATGTTGTTCGGAGCTCTATAGGGGCTGTTTGAATCGTTCTTTTTAATTGAATCTATGGGTAAGAGTCCGGGTAGTGGGGGTAAATTTTGCATAGAGTTATTTCCTGCAAAACTCATACTTGATTGCATAGTATTTGGTTGTTGATTTTGGTTTGTGGGCTGTTGTCCCTGTCCATATAATTGGTTAGATGGTTGTCCGCCTGTATTTCCTGGAGTAGAATTAAATTGATTTTGGTTTCCTTGAGTGCCTTGTCCACCGACTTGTCCTCCAAACTGTTGATTTCCTTGTTGCCCTTGCCACTGGTTGGGAGAGCCTTGTCCTCCAGCATTTCCTACAGGTCCAGGGCCAAAATTAGAGGGTCCTTGCTGGCCGGTGTTAGGTTTAGTTGGAGTCATATTGGAATTCTGTCCTCCAAATTGATTCTGACCTCCTTGTGGTCCAAAAGTTCCACCACCCACTTTATCAGAAGAGTTCATCTGGGTATTAAATGAGCTAGGAGATCCTTGTTGCCCAAAGTTAGATTGGTTCATAGGTCCAGGCCCAAATTGATTTGAGTTTTGTAAGCCTTGCTGACCAGGGCCTTGTTTGTTAGGAGAATCGAATGGCACTGGTTGAACTCTTAATGGAGAATTAGGCTGTCCTTGTTGATTGTTTGGAAATCCCTGTCCTTGTGGATTGTTCTGGTAACCTTGTTGATTATTTGGGAATCCCATACCCTGATTGTTAGAGGGTCCCATACCTGAATTATTCATATGGTTAAACTGGCCAGGATTATTTCCACCTTGCATGAACTACTTCCTTTTCCTAGCTTAGCTTACCGCAACGTATATTAAATCAACTATTGGTTTATCTTTATTTTTGGATCGTAGAGTCCAAACAACGGCTGGATCCTTGGCAGTCTTTTGAATCTTAAGTTTCAGAAGGCCATCTTTGGTTGGTTCCTCAGGCAATACCAACAGAAGATCAAATTTATCCTTAGATTTAGGAAATTTGGTCACATCCAATAAAGGAGGATTGAGGGTCTTAAGGTCAAATTTAGTGGCATAATTAAATTCGTTTTGATCAATCCAGAACAAACGTAAATTCCACCCAAGACCACTCTTACTCTGTTTCTCTGCTAAAAAGTAATTATATGTAACACCTCCGAAATTCTCAGTTGAGACGATTGTTGAAAGCTGGGCCTCAGCAGGAGGTGGCTGCTTGCTAGGGGACTCAGGGGCTTTAGTTGGGCTCTCTGGTTTAGGATTCTGAGCATTTCTGGGAGAATTTTGAGGAAGAAATTGGTTTCCAGGTTGAGCGGGAGGGGACAGTGGAGGGAGCCCTTGAGGGTTATAATTATTCTGAGGTGAAGGATAACCCACTGGTTGCATATTCATAAATTGTGTTGGTTATTTTGTAGGGGTCATTTGTTGAGGAGGAAAACCTTTCTCAGGATTGGGTTGATTGGCAAAGTTATTACCCATATATCCCGGTTGCCCTTGCTGTGAAAACTGCCCAGGACCTTGAGGTTGCTGTTGTGGAGGCATATTACCTTGATAGGAAGATTGGCCCTGAAAGTTATTGGCAGGGGGTTGGTTTTGAGAGTATGGTCCTCCAGGAGACTGCATAGGAGGAAACTGCTGTGGCTGTCCTGAGGATGGGAAAGGACCACTAACACCTGGACCAACAAAAGGTTGAGATTTGGAAGGCGATTACATTAAATTATTTATTGCTCAATTCTAAAAGGTTTTGAATAGCTGCTATTAGTAATTATTTGTGCATAAGTATTATCAGTCAATGAAGGATTAAAGAGTAGTTCTTGAGTTATCCTTTGATTAACGCGACTTCAGGATACTCTGTAAGTAGGAAGTATCTATGATTGCGACGATGTTTCTTGATGATCGTCCTGAAGTCCTCAAAGGTGTCCTTACAGCAGTCAGTCTGTGAAAGGTTGGTTTCCTGAAGAGTTGTGAATGATCCAAACTGGCTGTGTTCTAAGTCAGTATCGCCGAAAACATCACGATTAACACCATCGTCATAGTTTATGGAAGTTGGTTCAGGAGAGGATGATCGAAAAGGCTCTGAGTCTAAATCAGCGCAAGTGGGCAGTTCGGCACAGGGAACCTTATCATTACAGACGAAGCAGACGTTTTTTCGAGCTGAGTAACCTCTGACTGAGTTTGAATCACTTAGGTCGGAAGACTCAGTCGAGCTCAGGCATTTTTCCTCACAAATATAAGTTTCCTCTTGACTGGTGGCTAACATCATAACCTTCAAAGGTGTATTATTATAATCTGTATTCAAAATCACAAGGAATATCGTTCCTCTGCTACGATACCTAAATCATAGTTAGTGTTCGATCTTACGAGGCCTACCAACTTTTCGCTTAACTGGAAAACCATTTTGGTTAACAGCCACAGCTGGTTGAGCAGCCATCCTGATTGCGAGCAGTTTTTTGGCATTTGAGGGAGGGCGACCCCGCCGTTTTTTAATTTTGTGGGGTACATAATCTATTGTTGCTTGATTCCCAATTGAGTGATTCCGAATAACTTAATTTTTTAAAGGCTGACATTTATTCAGTCGACTTGGACGACCCCTCCTTGCCTTCTGCAGGCCCTTTGTGGTCTCAGTGGGAGCCTCAACCTCAAGCTCTAAGGGCCGATTGTCTTCTGCACTCGTCTCCAATTTTATTTGTTGAGGATCCTGAACGAACTGAACCAAAGTAGTCGAAGAATCATGCACAGCTTAGTGATTCGTGGTCATAGAGTCTGTCTTGAACAAAGGTGCGGAGACATAAGGTTCATAGACCTAAAGGCGAAAAGTAGCAGGGGACTATTCGTCAGAGAAATATTGCCAAGCCCCAAGGAAGTTACGCTAAGGTGTGAGCCCTCCTAAGCCTATCTCATTGATTTCTGAGATATGGGGTTCCTCTATAAAGTCTTAAAGCGTCGATCGGTGAATTACGGCATTCGCCTTTGGCACGCTGAACTCCTACTCAACATTGTTTTCTGGGGAATCAACTTCAGAAAGAAACTCAATAGTGTCTGGAGAAGTTGATTTTGCGATTTTGTAAAGAATCATAGATTCTGCCAGATCTTGCTGTCCCGTCGTCATTCGATGTGATAATTATAATTTCAATAAAGTATGGCTGGACTACTAGGAGGGATTTTTAGTTTGGGCGCCTCTTCCAAATTCGACAAGTACCGGCTCCAATTTACCGATAAAAGTAATCTGGAGACACCTAATTAACACGCACTCTAAAGTTTTTTCAAACTTATTCAGAGATGATGTTAACATTTGAAGGGAAAGATAATTAAACAAGGGCACAGATAGGCTTCGCTACCATTCTCCGTAAGATCTAGAACTCGGATTCTAATATTTCATGGGTATACCTACTCAAGAATCTAATCATACTGGACACTGCATTGGATCATAAACTATTTCTAGAAGAAATTGCATAATTAGATCTCCCAGTAATCAATAATTTCAAGTACTATTGAAGAAACGCAGAGATCAAGATAAAAAATACATCCAGTTCTATTTCGATGGGTTAATCAGAAAATATTTTCGTTTCATTAAGCTCCGTGCTGGGTCTTTAGTGCGTAGAATGAACCTATTTAGTATTGATCGCTTCCAAAGACAAGCTTTCATTGAGAGAATGGATGAAAAAGATTGTGCTTGGCATATTGATATGTCAGAAAGACTGTTTTCTGCTATTTTTGACATAATCTAATACAAAAGATACAATATAACACAGTTTAAGATCATACAGTGGTTCTGGCTTCAACTTCTCTACAAACTAATCAATGTATATTCAACTGAATTGTTAGCAGTCACAAGAATGTTAAGTTTCCTAACGTATTTTTAAGAGGAGCAGACAAAGTAATTTAGAAAGCAAGTGGTACTCTTTAATAAGAATGCGAATGCTTTTATATCTTTCGTTGAAGAATCAAAGGATATTCGTGGATTTGAAACGATAAATTACAAGTAGTTCGATCCCAGTAAGTTATTAGAGTATGTTGATTAAGCTATGAAGCACAAAAAGAGTGAGGAGACATCGAAATTGGCTGCCCCCGGCAAGGATACTTTAGTACCGGTTCCTAGATTGTCTTTTGTGTAGCAAAAACCTCCTAAAAAGAGAATATTTGAGAATTATGTTAACTTCTATAGTGAAGAATGGCCTCCCAAAGACATAATTACGATAGATCTAGTAGAGATGTTAAACAATCATACGGAATAAAACGATAGTCCACTGTAGTAGACACCGATATTGGATAGAGCCACAACTCTTTCGACGTTTAACTTACACAGCGGTGTAATGCAGATGGACACTATAGCCTATATAGACATTCCTATCGAGAACACATTCTTTACCAATATATACAGCGAGCTATAGAGTGAATGGGTTCAATGAGTATTTGTTAATTATTGATTTTAATATTAAAGACATGAAGAAGGGCCCTAAGAAGAATATGAGCATGCAGAACCTCCTACTCACAATCAAAACCAATAACGACGAACCCGTTAAGCCCTCATGCAACTATACTCCTCGCTACGATAAAGAGAATTGTAGCGATAAGTATCTCAAAATGAGTCAATCGAATCGTTCCTTCCTTTAGGTCATATCTCCCAAGGGAGTCTCAGGGTCCTCTCTTTCCAAACTAAAATCCTTCAACAAGTCGAAACCTGATCTAAAGCTATATCCTAACAACTCCTCAGTTAAATCTGTCTCGAAGTTTTAGCCTAACTCACCCAAAGTTATTAGTCAAGACCAGCCAAAACGACCGAGAATATTGTCTAAGGCACGCAGTTCCAATACGTTTCAATAGCAGTTTAAACTTGGAAAAATTCTAGGAAAAGGTAGATTTGGAAATGTATGCCTAGGTAAGCACATTCCCACAGGGTCTCTGTATGCTATCAAGGACATTAACATAGAGAAAATGAGTTAGAAACTAGCGGAGAGATTATTAGCGTAGATAAAGATCCAAACGTATTTGGATCACGAGAACTGTCTTAAACTTTACAAATTCTATATAGAAGGGAAGCATTTATATCTTGTGCTGGAGTATGGGTAAACCTCTTTATTCGACATATTGCGTAGAAAAAAATACTTTAGCTAACCCTAAACAGCATACTATTTACGACAAGTAATACAGGCACTTATATATCTGCATGAGAATGGTGTAATTCATAGAGATCTCAAACCAGAAAACATAATTATTGTCAATAGAGTGGCAAAACTGGCTGATTTTGGTTGGGCTACTTATACCCCCCGAGAGTAAATATCACTTTAACTCAGAAAAAGAATAACATTTTGTGGTACTCTCGATTACGTATCGCCTGAGATAGTGATTGGTGAAGAGTACGATCAGATGGTGGATGTATGGAGTATCGGGGTATTATGCTATGAGCTATGCACCGGGCATGCACCATTTGAATCGCAGAAAAGTCGATAAGACACATACAAAAAGATAGTCAATGTGTAGCTAAAGTTTCCGAAACACCTCTCATACAATGTTCAAGATTTCATAAGCAGATTATTGGTGAGAGACCCAAAGCTACGGATGACTTTGTAGGAAAGTCTAGAGCATCCTTGGCTGGCCTGAAATTCGCTCAAGATATGAGCTAGTTTTGTGATGTTGTAAAATTATTCAAACTAGTGTCTTCAAATATTATTAGTTAAAGCGAAAAATAATAAATGAAAAGTATTCAATCTAAAGTTTTATCTAAAATAGAGTGGGATCGTTTAAATTGTATATGAATTGTAAATATTAGTTGGTGATATTTGAGTGAACTATGTATCTTAAAAGTACCAATTAGTCTGATCTATCTACAGCAATCATTCTTAAATTCATCACATTATTGCTGTCTGATACTCATACTCATCAGAGCCTTCATTTCTAGTTTAAAGATAAATATTTCATAATTTATAATAGATCAAATGGGATTAGACTCTGATTAAGAGCGAAGAAAAAAGAAAAAAGACAAGGATAGAGAAAGATCGAGAGATCGAGTGGATCGTGACCGCGATAGAGACCGATAAAAAGACAGAGACAGAGATCGAGACGATAGAAATAAAGATAGAGATCGTGATAGGGATAGAGATCGAGATCGTCAAAAAGACAGGGAAAAAGATCGAGACAAAGATAGAGAACGCGAGAAGAACAGAGATAAAGATAGAGGTAGGGACAAAGATCGCTAAAAAGAAAGAGATAAGGATCGCTCAAAAGAAAGAGATAAGGATCGCTAAAAGGGAGAAAAAGATAGGGAAAGGTAGAGGGATAAATATAGAGAGAGAGATAAAGATAAGGAGAGAGAAAGGGAGAAAGATAAAGAGAGGGAAAGGGACAAAGATAAGGATAGGGAAAAGGATAAAGATAAGGATAAGGATAAGGAAAGATAAAAAGACAGAGAAAAGGACAGATAGAAAGATAGAGATATAGTCCGAGATAAATACCGTTAGCGAGAGAAAGAAGACAAGGAAAGGGATCGCAAATAATACAAGCGGATATTTGAAGAGTAAAAGACAGAAGATCGAAACAGGCCAAAGAGAAAGTCAAAATCTAAATCTCAGGAAGATCTCAGAAGATTCAACAGAAATTAGAAGTAAAGATTCAGAAACAAATCTAGGAGTAGGAGCGGAAGAGACTATCGGAATAGAAGAAGATCAAGGGATAGACCTAAGAGAAGGTAATTTTAAAGACGACACAGATAGTTTAGATTCGACAGTCCACCGAAGGACAAAGATAGTGGAACAGAGGACCCATAAAAAATGCAAAAACTCAATCATTTGAAAGCTCAGCAATAGTTGGTATCATCCAAAGCCGACAGGAAACTTTACTTGGGGAATCTCCCTCCTAACATTAATGCTAGCCAATTGATGTAACTGCTGAATGGAGCTTTAAAAAAGATGGATATAAACACTGATCCACCAGGAGACTCTATCGTTAGTGCTTGGATAAGTCCCGATGGTGTAGGGCATTACGCTTTTATTGAATTTAGAACAGCACAAGAAGCGACAAATGGAACAGCACTCAATAATGCGTCGTTGTTCGGTTACCAACTCAAACTAGGAAGACCAAAACAATATCTTGAGTACAACAAGCAGTTGATGTCTGAGATTGGAAATGACGGGGATCTGGATAACATCTTAAAAAGAATAGAAACACTGGGGACTGAAGACGGAAGACCTCCTCCTATGGTTGAGTAGAGAATTATTTCTCCTCCCTCAAATGTAGTAATTTTGAAGCATATTGTAACTCTCTAAGAACTGGGTATCGACTAAGAATACCAATAGATAATTGACGATGTCAAAGAAATGGCAGAGAGATTCGGAAAGGTTGTGAGTCTTAAAATTCCAAGGTACTTTAATGGTATATTTATAGACCTCCCCAACAAATCGATCTCTAATCAGCACCAAAGCGTGTTAAAGGACTGGGCTACGTGTTTATTGAGTATGAGAATGCAGAAGTGGCAAGAAGGGCTCGAAAACAGTTTGTGACAAAAATGTTTTCTGGACGATCGGTGTCATGCGGTTATTTCAACCTAGAGCGCTACCATGCAGGGTAGCTTGACCTTCAAGAACGAGTTATCATATCGTTTTGATTGATTGATCAACGAACATATATCGACTGTTTAATAGCCGAATCGTCCGGCAGTGCGGTTTTTCTCCTCAAATTTCTGACAACTTCCTCGCAACCAGTTTCTCATTTTGCTTCGAGATCTGAGTCTTCCCAGATATCTTATAGTTGAACTCACAGTCGTGCTCCTACGCCATTCTGTGCAGATTACAGAACACGTAACCACATTGGCAGTCGTTCCCCAAAAGCCCCACTTTCTTGTTGCATTTATGGCACTTTGATCTGTCTGCCTGTATATGCATCCTATTTTACTTGCTTCGCCACTGGCTATGGTTTCGGCTATTCCTTTTTGACTTCGATTTTGGTCTACGGCAATTTCACATTGGAGAGTCTACATTGCTACACTTCTACTTGAAACACTGTGAACACATCCAGTTGGATAGGGCTGTCCCCCAGAACTTATTACACACAGTGCAGACTTTCTTTTATGCTTCCTGACTAGTCATTAAATAATAATAGACTACAGTATGAATTATCAAAGTTTATTTTCTCGGGGGAGCGGCTTCTTCTTAAACATCGTTGCTGAACTCGCCCCTGATTGCTATACTTTTGAAATGGGTTTCTACTTATCGTTTTTATCGGGTTTATCTGTTTTGTTTTGGGTCTTGTCAAGTCTCTTTAAGAAATGACTCATTGAAGACCAATTAGCTGAGCTACTCTGGTTCTGGCTTCTAGATCGACTATCGTTCATCTCTATATTCTCATTCAGAATAGACTGATGACTCAATACTTCTATCCGACTCTCCTGGTCTCTAATAATTGTCTGAAGTTTGATGCATTAAGTCTAATTTTTCTATGCCTGATGTTACAATTTAATTAGATTATTTATTGCTTATTATTTGCGTTCCACTTCGCATTAGTAAAGAGCTTTCAATCTTGTGCTTTATTATCTAAGGCGAGACTAGCTAGTTTTGAATTTATTTAGGAGGGAGTATGCCTCCTGTATCTTACACTTCATCACATCGTATTCATCTAGACAGTTTTTCAACTCTTCCTTTATGCGGCAATTTTCAAGGCTGAGATCTTAACACATTTTCAGCATTTCAGACCGTTTCGTGTTAGAAACCCTCCCCTAAATATCTATCTCAGCTGACAGTTTTCTGGCAAACTGTAAACGTTGTTAGAGTTAGATCATAGGGGAGATTTAAGACTCTGTGAGTATTTGCTGTAACTTAAAAATAGCCTGCATAATGACCGATTTACTGAGTCTCGCAGTGATTCGTCTACAGGTTCAATTCGCTAAAAAAGATGGGAATCGTCGATATCGCCCAAATCGAGTACGAAGTTTCTAGATAATCTACGTCGTTACTGCTATTTGAGTTTTTACAAGAGTTATGCTATCTTATTACGATATTCCTGTTCCTTACGTTTCCATTCTTACTCCCTTTCCTAGAACTCCATGCGCAAATGTTAGATTTAAAGGTTGCGTAGTTTATCGGAGTCATTTATCTATGTAATTAGCTGAGTTTACTTGTAGAAACACTTCGTGGAGTTGTCTCCGTAGGGAGCGCACCAACTCTGACTCGGCATTGTCTTTTTCCCCTGGGGTGAGGACTGTGGGCGAATGGCATTATATCTACCCATTCATTGAGAGACAGATAGTTTTTATTATTCATGAAACTCACAATTTTATAATATCGAATATTCCATATGAAATAGAATCACTCGATCAGGGCGATGGAAGCCCTCCGCAATTGTAACACCTCCCTCCTCTCCAACGCTAAATTCTCCAAAACATATACAACCCTAAGCAAAGCAGCCAATAGTTTCGGACTTGGACATAGCATTCTTCATCAAAGATAACCATTCCTGTTAAACTTCTCCCATAGCTCCTGCAATAAATATGACACTATCGATGTACCCTCCTCAGTGATTAAAAAAAAGAATTTCCTTAACGACCTCAAGTCATAGCTGGTCTCTCTTAGAGATACTTGTAGTGTTCTTAAAAGCTAATCTCATTGTATCTCACTGTATCTAAAGAAGAGTTAACTTCTCAATAACGACTGTTAGAGTATCTTAGCGTGCAAGATTATTTAGATGGAAATTCCAATTATTAAGGTATTAATAAAGTTATCTAAAAACTATCAGGAGTTAGTATGCAACTTGGAGGATGTCAGCTGTCGATAGATAAGACTAGACACTTAGAAAAGGCAGTGTTAGTAGAGAATTAAGGCACTGGAGATAACACTAAAAAAGGATCTAATTCACCCAAAGAAGAAATTATTTCCTAAGGATGGCCCAGGAGGTGCTTTTAGAAAGTTTAAGGAACAAGAATAGGCAAAGTCATTGGAGAAACAGAAAGAGCTTGAGTTATTTTAGGCTAGGAATAGGTCAGAGATGGAGAAGATAGAGACCCAAGTGAAATCTCTTAAATAAGAGCTGATTAGAGTGGAAAATGAGAAACTCAAACTGGTGGATACCATAGAATTCAAGAACTACCAAATTAAAGGGTTGAATATTAGCAAATCTAAGTTGTAGTCATAGAATGATGAACTTAAACTATTACTACACTCCAAGACAGATGAGATTGAAATATTGTCAGAATCGTTGGGGACCTTTAGGGAGATGTCTAAATACAAGGAAATGTGGCAGATGGCCTGTGAGTAATTGCATACGTTCAAAATTTACAGAAAAGATGATCAACTCGAGCTCAACAGACTAAATAGAAAGTATCGAGTAGTCAAGGATAGACTCAGCAGTCTTATGGAGAATAAATATGTATAGATCCCCTAAGATTGTGGGAGAGAGAAATAGTAACTCAACCAAATATTGTCTTCCGTAAATCAGTGGTCTGGGTTGACAAGGGCTGCCCTCCAAGGAATATAACAGAGTTAAATCTAAAAAACACTCAGCCAAGCAATAAATATTAATGTCCTTGAGAAATCCCTATAGTAATATAAGAAGGGTCTACCCAGTTTCTACAGCTTCATAGAGAACCATTAGGAGCGAATAACATACGAGTTTAAACAGTTAAAAACTAGGAACGTAAACAAAGAATATTTCCTCCAGATGAGAGCTATTCTCGACTCCAAATATCTTGACTTCTGGTATGATGAATACGTAAGGAAACTGCCTGATTTCGCTATTGGTTTCCTATAAAAAAGTTAAATCTGCAAAATAAATAAAACGATAATCCAGAACAACTCTTCGGCTGAGTCCGTCGAAAATACTAAAGTGAGTTTCTTCCTAGATATGCTGAATCCAAAGTTAAAGGATGTATGGGAGTGTGATATGTTTAGGATGTTCCTAATGGAGGAATATTCTCAAGATGAACTGTTTTTCTATTTGAGCTGTCGACATTATCTGTTCAATGGCAATCTCCTCTAACATACAATCTATAACTCGGATCCAATAATATTCATAACTCTTGAGAAGGCAGTTAAAGCATTAGAGTATATTCTGATTAGATACGATAGGACCATAGTAGACAAAGTCAAATTCTGTCTGCAGATGAAGAAGAAATGCAAAAACAACAGATATTACATCGATAGCCATTTCCTACTTAAGGTTCTACTGGACATATACTCAAGCGAAAGACAGAGAAGACTACATTTCTATGAGACTGTCCTCATCAACCTGGAATCAAAGAACCAACGAGGAGAAAAGCATATTCACTTCAAGAACTTCAAAAGGTTTATGGCTGTCAATTACCAGTTTATGACTATGGCAGAGATTGCTGAAATGTATCGGTAATGTTATAATATTTCGAAGGGGCAGGTAACTTATTCAGTGGTGTTTGCTCATGCATCGTAAAGACTATTTGTAAGGCAACTCAAACAGACTCCTCTTATGCATCAACTGAAGGGAAATATGATGATGACACTCTCAGAATCGATGATCAGTCTACATTCCTCAATCTAAGACTGTAGATATATGGACAAAACCCTATATTAACTAGGATTGTAACAGATACATGTGAATTTACAGGAACTTAAACGATGCACTAATATTAACATCGGCTGTCAACTCTCCCCTAACAATGTAATGTGTGCTCTCAGACACCAGAATCTGTTGTCTAAAGTATTATTTATGGAGTTTTTGAGGTAAACTTTCAGTAATTCAGAAGAACAGACTTAGGGAAATCACAGTAACCTATCGAAAGACATCTCCTACGTGGTGTGAAGTGGAACATCGAACAGATTCGTCTTCTATTCGATGTGAATATAGCAAAAGAGAACGAGAGGACATAGTTGCGTAAAGCAGCTAAGAAGCTATGCGTTGCATTACGTAAGAAAATCCAAAAGATTTACCAATAATTCGATAAAGACATAAACCAAAAGTTAATTTAACTGTCGAAATGATTGTAAGAGTTTAATTGAATCTAATTTAGAGTGAATCAATTTTGCCTTAAAATATTGTAGCGTAACAAGCCTGTCGCCCAAATCTTAATTTAATTAATAAATGGCATCTCAAGTAGGAGTAGTTGTAGGGTTGGCAATCCTGCAGTTTATTCTCTTTATTATCTATGGGGTACTGGTTGACCCTACCAATCCTCCCAGCCCCTACGATCAGTTCGAGTGGCTCACACTCTTTACTGTCATTTTCTGCCTCGGTACAAAATAGTCTAACATCAGGCTATCTCTATCTCACCAACATCGGAAGACAGCATTATGGCAATATTGTGGGGAATTGGCTCATAATGTGGATGCTCAGTTTCGAACTGTACTTCTTGTTCGACACTATGTGGACATCAGCATACTTTAAGAAAGCACTGACTCCAATCTATTCTTCGTACATTCTGGGTGTCACCAATTTGCCGATGCTCATGTTTACGACAGCCTACGTCAATATTAAAGGATATCTCAAACTCCAAGATGTGGTTCTTATGACTGTGATAGGATTATTCGGATTTTCTGCCAACCAATTCATCATTTTCTAAGAGTTGGATATTCTTGACTCGGCCGGAGTGAGCGTCTTCTTCTTTGGAGCAATTTATGGATTGGCGATTAGGGTTATCGCTGTCCCCAACAAAAATAGCCCTCTAAACAAATACACAGAAATATCGAGAGATCAGTCTATGATAACACTACTCTTCTTGCTCATATTCTTCCCAGTGTTAGCTGCTCGAACAGAATTTTATGGTTCTCTTGCAGCAGCCAACATATTCATGACGATCGCATCAGCAATAATTGCTCTAGTGTTGGTACATGCTGCTATGGGTTGGAAAATCTACTTCCAAACTATGGTTTACTGCACTGTCGGGGTAATTAGTATACTATTCAGTCAGCAATTACGATGTTGGTTGTGCCAGGACTCATCCAGAACTAGGCTGCTCCTGCTGTTATAGGCACTGCACTTGGTATTGCGTACGCATTCAGCAGGGAATTCCTGTCTAAATTCCAGGGTACACTCAATGTCCCTGACCCCTCTCTAACCATTCTACTGTTCATACTGCCAGGAGTCGTCGGATCCATCCTTTCTTCAATATTCATCGGATGTTACAATATTCCCTCTTACAACAAGTTCCCGAACTTCCCTTATCTTAAGATTCTCTAACATCCACTGTCACGTGGAGGGATGCAGCTTGCAGGCCTCATAATTACATTTTTGGTTGCGTTGGCAACTGGAGCAATTGCTGGTGTGCTCATAAAGATTATGTCTAATGTCGATGAATTAGATGAAACCGATCTAATTTGGAATGAGAAAGAGAAGGATGGTGAGTAGACAGCAGAGCCCTTACTCAGTGATTACAATCCTTACACTGCCCCACCCCAAGCCTCCCTCCCAGCTCCAAGCACATGATATATGATTATGATAGATAATGTTAATCGCAGAATGTTATGTGTTATCCAAAGCTAAATGCATATGGGTATGATTACATAGATAAAAAATGGAAATTTAATGAAGAAAAATCTAACACACAAGATAACTGAATATAAGGTGGTTATGGTTGGGGAACCAGCTGTCGGAAAAAGCAGTTTGATGTTGAAATTCACACAAGACACATTTCTAGTTTAGCATAAAAGTACCGTCGGTAGGGTCCATCTTAAGAAGGTGTCAGTTTTGGCAATAAAATAGTGTAAGTCGAAGACAGAAGGGTCAAACTTCAACTGTGGGATACTGCCGGTCAGTAGAAATATCGTTCGATAGTCAAGAACTTCTATAGGCATGCTGCTGCAGTCATCCTTGTCTATGACATTACAAAGTTAGACATTATTTAACTCAGGAAGAATTCGTTTCAATTGATGCAGTAGTGGATGGACGATGCTAAAGAGAGTACCCCAAGGGGAGCACTATATTTTATGGTGGGAACACATTATGATGTTGATTCTAACAGGGAGGTCGAGTTGTAAAATGCTACAAACTGGGGTCTGGATAGAAATATTAAGTTAGCATGTTAGGTTTCATGCTTAACCGGATATGGAGTGAACGAACTATTTGAAGCAATCACAAAAAAACTTATCTAGAGGGAGACATGTGTTCTACCGAATCTAACCAATAAGTAAAGCTAAGTGGATACCTTGGGTGGGGGTAAAACAAGTCTAAAAGGGAGTTTTGAGGGGAGGGAGAGACCGTAGAGCAACTAAAAATGCTGTAGATCTTGATTGATGTTTATAACTTTGGTTTACTGCAATCCATGCAAATTGTAGCAATTACATTATGGTTAACAATGTATAGTCAAATGATAGTCAATAATTATATATTCTTACCCATCAACCACCTAACGAACTATGAACAAGGTATAGAAATAACATGATTATCTCTACAAGATTGTCCTTATTGGGGACTCAGCAGTGGGTAAATCCAATATTCTAAGTCGGTTCACCAAGAACGAGTTCAATGCTTAGAGCAAAACAACTATAGGGGTGTAGTTCGCTACAAAGAACATTGTATTCGATAATAAGAAGATTAAGCTGCAAGTGTGGGATACGGCTGGCCAAGAGAGGTTTAGGTCGATGGCCAGCGCTTATTATAGAGGGGCGATGGGTGCTCTTTTGGTGTATGATATTACACGGAGGAACACATTTTAAAATCTGAGCAAATGGGTAAAGGAACTCACCAACTTTGCATAAGAAGGCATCGTTATTGTGCTTATCGGGAATAAATGTGACCAGAGACAATACAGAGCAGTCAAAACATAACAAGGATAATAATACGCAGCAAAGAACAACATGCTGTTCGTAGAAACAAGTGCTATGGATGCCACCAACATTGAGGAAGCCTTCAATCTAGCGGTAGAGAAGATTTCGAAGCATTAGAAAAGCAAAATAACGAAGAAAGTGTAGCAGGAACCCAAAGTCGTAATTAGGTCGGGCATGGAGCAGATTCTAAATACTCCGGCTGAAAAGAGGAAGTGCTGCTGATTCAAATAAATGTAATGTAATATTTTATCATGTTGGGGTGGTAGGGCCTTTAGGATACAACACCGTTATGAGCTTGTCTTTTTAGGTGAGCTTCTATTTAAGCTGTTCAACCTCTTCTTTTAGGGAGAGGACTTCATGGTCCTTCTCAGCCAGTTTCTCAATATTCAGTAAGTCAATCTGGGATATTTTTGTTTTATTGTGTGCTTCAACCTCTTCTATTTTCTTCTTCCATTTTGAATCCAGTTCTTGGACTTTCGCTGTCTACGATTCCTATCTGAGTCGGGCAACTTCTTCAATATGCTTAAGTTTGATTGCTTCGAAGTTTTGGGTCTTCTTTAGATATTCTGATTCCAATGCCTACACCTTTTTGTAGTAATTCTACTCCAGATCAATCCTATTATCAGCCATAATCTGTAACTCATCCTAATATTTAGCTGTTAGCGATCTCTACTGCACGAGCTACTTGTAAGCCATTTCAAGTTAAGCCTTAACTCTATTCAGTTCCTACACGTTGAATTAGGCTTTGTAAGATTCAAACTGCTTTACGAGTTTGTTGAGGTCCTATTGGTAGTTAGCCAACTTGCTCTCTTTCTCCTTTTCAAGCCATTCGTAACGCTCCTTCCATCTAATGTACTCCCTATTCACTTTCTCAAATTCTTCGAGAGAGAACCTCTACCTGATGCCCATTTCCTCTATGACACCGTCTTTCTCTTCAATCAAACAGCTCAGTTGTCTCTTCTCTAAGTTGTAAGTTGTAAGGAGGCTTCTAAGTTCCTTTATCGTTGAATCTGCCTCTCTCTTTTGGTTGTCGAGTGCAAGGTTCAACTGTCTTTCACTTGCAGAGATTCTTAGATGTTGACCTTGTAGATCCTCATAAAGTTTTTTCAATTTGAATATTTAGTTGTCTCTTTATTCAATCAATCTGTCTCTATCCGCCACCTTCTCACATGCTACATTCCATTAATGTTTAATCTCCTAGATTTTCTGTTTGGCTCTCGCTTCAGAGTTTTTAAGAATTTAATTGGTTTAAGTGAGGAAATGTATGGTCTATTCGTTACGCTACTGCTAAAGGCGATCTTTGCTCTTCCATTCAATGCTTTCTCTCTACTTAGTTTTGATATCTTTGAGCTTTAGTTTAAGTTTGTTAATCAGAAACTCAAATATCTAGTTTTCACTCTCCAAATAATTTATTCCATTGACGTCTGCCTTATCAACCTGGAACTCAGATAGAAGATTGGCTGCTTGGATCTTAATTTTGAAGAGAACTTCCTCGTTTTTAATCCTCAACAAGTTCTAGAGTCTTTTTATTTTCTTTTAGTTCTCATCAATAGTGGGAATATCAACTCCAATCTACTCCTCTGGAACGTAAAGCTTGAGCTTGTTATGGAGATGGTTCGCTTTTATGGTCATTTCCCTAATCTTGCTTTACTTGAGCTCACTCTACCTTTTATAATACTCTGCTGCTCTTCTCTGGTCTAAGTCTGTAAAATCTGGGGCTTTGGAAATAGTATCATATGGTCTTACCGATCGAGACTCAGCGAATGAACTTCCCTTTGGTCTGTTGGATGATCCAAGCAGTCCCTAAGTCTTTTTAATTGTTTTAGGATCTATACTGGATCTGTAAAGTTAGGGATCGTAGACACCACTTTGATCAGGGGCAACTTGAGAAAGGAATATGTCTTGTTGTTTACTTATTGAGACCTTTTTCTTTATGCCCATAGGCGAGCTAGTTTATTGGGACATTCCAACAAGTACTTGATTAAATTTATTAATACAAAGAGTTGGATATATATACAATTCACTAAATCCTAAACTTATGAACAGGCTCCAGATTCTCCGCTCCACCAACCAAAACTATTCAACCTACGACAAGATTTTAGAAGAGGAAACTGGCATGGGAGCAGTATGGCTTGGAGATATCCACTCCCTATAAGACCATACTTTCATTAGCGATGAGAACATCAAGACAATAGTAAGTTGCTGTAAGGAATGTATTCCACCCAATAGAATTGGTAGTTAGCGTTCACGATACATCAGTATAATGCAGTTGCTGATTAAGGATAAGGATCAGGAATCGATTTAAGCGTATTTCGATATTACTTTCCAGTTTATCTAGTAGGGGAGGGAAATCGGTTCAGTGTTGCTCCACTGTATGGCTGGTATGTCTCGATCGGCTACAATCATGATAGCTTATATGATGAGGAAATATCATATGCCTTTGGAAAAAGCTCTCAATTTTGTTCGATAGAAACGGAAGAAAGTTAAGCCAAATGAAGGATTTATTGCTAAGCTTTTAGGGTTTGAGAGAACTCTTAAAGATAACATTCAGCACACTCGCAACAAAGAGAACATGAGCAGTTTGGAGAATATTGTGTATTACTTTCCGGAGGCCAGTCCTACTGAAATTATGAATATGCAACCCTTAAAATCAGATAGGAAACCCTCCGCCAAAAAGCCAATACAAAGAAGGGAGTCTAGATCTGTGTATGCACGTACATAACCCTAAGAGCCATAAGTACAGAAAAAACCAGTTCCTAAGGACAAGGGAAGAGCAAAAACATAAATAGGTATTGTTTAGCCGGAAACCCACAACCAAGGAAAGATTGAGCGAATGAAAGCATAGATAAAGTTTTTTGAGTTTATGGTTAAGCAAGGTAAGGTAATGCAATGTCAGTTTTGATTGTAAATACTGTAGTAATTCACACAAATGGATCATAAATAAACTGGTCACAGTATGCATTAGGATTGTCAATATCGTTCCATTCTTCGATATCCTCTACATTATAGAGTTGCAGATTGCCATCCCTTATGTAATTGATCAGTTTATTTGAAATTCTGCGTTTGTTTGAGAATGATTTCGGTTATATTTTGTAGGATTCCCACAATGATATCTGTCTATGTACCGATAGTTTATTGTAGTCGAACACCAACATCAACAAGCATACACCTATGTCGATCGCCATAACTTCTTAGTATTTATTTGGGAAGTCAGTAGTTATGTAGTATGTTTGCACTAACTATCGTAATTATATGGATACATCAGAGTTACCAAAGATAACCTAGTTTTACTTGATGTATGCTGTAGAGATTATTGAGTTCCAGTTCAAAGATTCCTACTGTAGACTGCGTTGAGTACTCGAATTGAAGAATCCTATGAATGTTTTTGAACGAGCTGGTTCATACACTAAGACTTACCAGTGATCTATGAAAGTATTTTTGAACAATCCAATCAATACATAGCAACCAATACCTTTCTTTACTAAACATTTCGCCAGTGGTTACCTACAAGGTGAGTACCAGTCCGCTACTCCTCTCCTATGTATCATAAAGACAGGCCGAGAATATTTGAATTCGTCTCTAAAAAGATACTCCAAGCTTAGTCTGTAATGGAAGAAATAAGATACCTTTTTGATGTTCTTGGTAACATATTCTAGAAAAACAATTTTCCCTGCCTGTTTTAATCTTTTCTCCAATATGCTATTGAGCTTGACAGTGATACTCTGGCTGTATTTACTGGTCGAAAAGATTATCTAAATAACTCGGTCAAGTCGATTGACAAACCGAGCAGATACTAGACACTTTCCGAAAGGAGCTATAAATACAAGTGATACATATTTGCTCGTTTTAGCACATTAAATGTTAGAAATATGTTGTTTGAGAGTGGATATATTGAGTTTGGTTTAAGAAGGACAGTACTTTTTAGACTAACTCTCAATATTAGTAATGCCTTATTTTATGTCGATACAAGATTACCCTATCTTTTAAACATAGTAGTATGCAAGTTATTTGTCTGTAGATTAGAACATCTATGTTACTATTCTATTTCTTGTGCTTCTTCCCACTCCATCAGTATACAGCAAACTCTAGAATACAATTCTACTGATACTACAACAGCGAAGACTCAAAAGTTTAATTCCGTCTTCTTTAAGCTTCTACAGTCTATGAGTTTTTAGACGTAACTCTACATTCTTAAATCTGAGTCTCCTATGAGCAACTCCAATAGTCTTGAACGATTATCTGTTAAACTGCAGCATATTCATATTGTAGTCACCATTAGCCTTTACGATACACCAAGCTATCTCACTTTTGAGCATCCAGTCAATCATCCCAATAAGTTGTTAGCGGTTACTCGATTTAAATATAGAGTGGGAGGATACCTTATGAGTCACCAAAACTTTCCTAAAGTCTTTAAGAATCCCAATATGTTTGAGTTATTAATTATTTATGCATAGGAATTTACTACCTGAAGATTTCTTCACAAACCAGTGGTTAATAAACAGATATCTGGGGACTACCAAATTAAGATAAACTGCAATTTTGAGCTGTGCATCTGTAATCTTGAATAGTTTGAACACTTGGTAGAACTATGGGTTCTATGTATGATAGTTCTACTGGTTAGTGTAGAGCATTTAGAAATAGATTGGACTCTTCTATAGTATTTACTTTAGAGCAGCAAAGTAGGTGGAGAGAGTATTCTAGGATGTCTCGCTCCCCATGCACAGTCTAACCTAGTGTTTTCGATTATTAAACTAAAAGTCAACATGGAACTCCTGATTCCAAGTGATTTTACATAGTACTGGGATACCCTCCACAAACCTAACGAACTTAATATTAGTGAACTAATTGAGTTATTGGAAGTTAGTGAATATTTTGGATGATTTGGAACCTCTCCTTTAGTACTTCCTCATTCGAATGCATAGTTCTGTCTATTTTATGGATGTTCTGTTCTTGCAATCGTTTTTAGGGCCTTTCGATCCTGAATATTGTCCTTCCATAAAATCAAGCTAATCGAGGAGTTACTCCCCTGTAATCGGAGAGTTGTTCGAGTTGAATTTGTGCTCTTTTAGAATAGCGTAGGAAAACTTAGTCTTGCCTTAGATAGGCTCTTTATCATATCGAAGAAAGGTGCTAATTAGTTTCATTTTATTGCCTTGACTTAACCTTGTCAGACTGTTCCGTTTGAATGTTAGATTGATATCAGACGACGTTACACAGAGTTTTCTATGAGCTGAGTGAAGTGTACTTCTATTTGGTGTCGATGGCTTAGAAGAGTTGAGTTTTACGAAGTTTTGGATGTCTCTCTGTGCAGAAATATACTGTTTGATATACTCAGAGAACTTATTCTTGGAAACTTTAATCATATCTAAGGGTAACAGCTGAGGTATACAGTATTTCTGATACAAGTTACAAAGGTAATCTTCAAAAACTGGCCAGTTCTAAACCTTTGCATCTAGAATCTTGTTAGAGAGTTCGAATGTTCTTATTAGATATGTCTGATATATCCGTTTATGTTAGAAATGGCATCGAAATTTCTCGAATATCTCTATTCTCAGTTTGATAACTCTCAGCATATTCACCCATACTCCAGGTTGGTTTAGCACTTCCATGCACAATACCCTTACAGTCTATGCGTAAATACAGGCGATCTGAACTTCCTCCACTCCTAGTTTAGACATCGCAGCTATTGAATTTTATGCTGCTTCCCTCAGCAACTCAAAGTTATTCAGAACTATATGCTTTTTCAATATGACCAAATAAAAGAAAGCTTTACTGATGGTTATCTGTGATTGATTTTTGTACAATAAACACGCTATCTTCCTACATTTGAAAACTTCCTTGTAGCTGCTTATAAGTTTTCTAAAATCTTATTATGTTTCTGCAGACTCAACCAGAATAAAGAACAGGAGAGACAGTAAGCAGAAGGTATCCAGAGCTATTTCTTATTTTATGTACTACTTCTCACAGTTTTTAAGTACTTTGAACATACTCTTGTACATCTGTTACAGTTGAGAGGGTGGCATTTTGATGGAGGTGACTTTTCTTTGGATTAGGTACTCGAATGGCCCAGGAACGATAACTAAGTGCTGCTGGAAGGATATCTGAACTTAAGAGAGCTTTGCTTTGTTATGGTTTTGGAGTTCAAACAGCTGATGAAGATTATCGATTCGATTTTCTGTAGTATTCTCACTCATCAATTATTTACAATCAAAATTAAGTGGAAATCAAGTAAGGTAACGATTCAAAAATACAATAATACAAACTATGCCAGTAATTGATTGTCAAACTGTTTTTGTAGCATTACTAAATCGTGAATATATCTCTGAATCTTTATTGAAAGAATTGACGTAATATCATTTGGCATAACTAAGGCTGTAAAAAACCACCTTAAAAAGCAAAAGTAGCAGAAGTTGCGCTCCACCAATAACACAGTAGAGTATTGTTTGATATTTCTTGTCCAGTTTCTCGATTTCCCCTTGTAAATTAGACAATATCAGTGCCGTTGAGTTTAGCACCCCATAGACAATCAATAACCAGTGCAATATAGGGCTCGGTATCGTACAGAATATGCATATTCCTAAGAAGGTGCTCAGAGAATACCCATACAGACAAATAATCTAAGTAAAGGTATTTCTTACATTAACAGGTTAGAGATCGCACTTAAGGAACCTAAGAAAGAGTCCTAGTAACGATGAGAATACAATTCCATACCCATACAGAGTAAAGAGTGCGTATCGAACAAGTTCCATCCTAAACTCAAACTCCAAGTGTTCGATATTCTTCAAGTATCGAGAGATGTTTCCTGTGAGGGAAACCAAAACTATGATGGTCGTCAGGATCCAGAATGGCCCATACAAATCTGGGTTACCTTTGGAAATCCTTATGAATTATGGTTTGAGGGGTTTCACAGACTGGATGATTCTTGCAATGACTTACTATTGACTCACTGTGAAGTACATCTGCCAGTACTCCATCTTTAGGAAGCGAGTGATGCCCTTCAACTCTACTTCGTCTTCTTCTTTGAGGGGCTGAGTAAATTAGCATGTTACTTGGGAATACCCTTTGTTTCCTGCGGCAGCAGCGTATATCTATGATTATGGGTGTTGTTACCTCCAGACCTCTCTAAGTCTAGGGAGAATCCTCGGGAACTTCGTTGTTTCTGGGATTATAAGACATACTGAAAGTTGAATATTAAATTTGTAATTAAAGTCACTAAACAATAGTCAACATAATAGTTTATTAAATTGGTTTGTTTTCATTCTAATTTATATACATCTCGATGGTAATCTACGTCGCTCCCAGCAAAATGATCCCATAAGTAGGTGTATGAACTATACACTCCAGTGTTTTTTGAATGGTGGAAGTTATGAAACGATGCTGAATTTACAAAAGGTGGGAATCTCATAGGACTCCACAGAAACTCCACTCCTGAATGCACTTCATTGGTGTTTGTTACTCTCACCACAATAAACATCAAATAGCTGAACATGTGCAAGTGTGTTCCCATCAGAGACAATCCTACAGCAGAGGATAACTAAGTAAATCGTCATCTACCATATTTCCAATAATGTATTCTATGGGGTGTGCGTATTCAGAAACAGATGTAAATGTTGTATCGTATTCGTGGTGCTGTTTGTGAAAAGTCTTGTAGAACCAGGGGATATGGAACATTCGATGAGTCAAATAGAAAAATATGTCTTCACAGTAGAGCAGGAAGATCACTGAACCCATGTATTACATTCTAAAGGTTATTGTGAGAGGTACATTGAGGGAAAAGCTTACAGGCGAGGCTTTGTGCGTAATGTGCCAAGATATAATCCTAAAGGGAAGTACACGAAGTGAGCCAAAAGTAAGTGCATTATGGTCTTCATTTTAAGGTCTGACCATCCAGGTCGTTTCCAGTGCCAAGGCTTATTACCCTATGTTAATCCATGATTACTGGGATGACGTATTTGTCCAACCAGCTTGGAATCCCAATGTAAACAGGCATAAAGAATAGCAGACAAGCCAAAGCTGTTAACGTATGCACAGTGCATCCAGATACAATTGAAAGTACTGTGCGAGGAGTCGACAGGATTATCGATTAGCATGCGTTCCAAATGAAGTGACCGATCCTATGGGAGACGATGAAGAAAAGGAAGAAGAACACCCCTGCTATCAGGTTATTCTTCAGCCCTTTACGTTTGAGCCTCATCCATTCCAACTCAAAGAGAGTAGCTTTGTCTGCACTAACCATGTAATATAATTGTAAGCATAATCATTTGAATGAGAATTTTTGAGCGATGAGAAAGTGAATTACCTGTGTCCACAGCTTTCCAACTTCCTTCGTGTTTAGGTCTGGGTTATCGACTCCGAGCAGTTTAAGCGAATCTACAAATGTTGTGTAAAAACGATGGTATTTGTCGTTTGTTGGTTGTTTTTTATTAAGCTTGTCGTTGATTTGGCACATTTGATTGACTAACTCCTTGTATTTATTTTACTACATAGTGTTTACTCTTGTGTCGACTTGGAAACTCAAATTTTTCAGTTGGTTTTACAGACATTTAATATTCTCCTTATTCTCTGTTGTCTTACGTTTGAGTTAGTCCTAGAGTACTTCGTTCTTTTTCCTCATCTCCACACATATTCTCTTGTAGTATTTGAGTTAGTTTGTAGAGCTTGTCTGGTTAAGTTTGATCTATTGTCTGCATGATGTTCTTTTAGTGGGTTTGTTATTCATATTCGACATTATCCTGGCGTTACTGTTAGACCTGTATTTCGACTCTCTTATTGTTGCCTCCGACTCTTGAGAAGTTTTCGCTCCTTTCAAACTGCTGCATTTCTTTTTGTTTGGAACCATACTCTTCAAAAACTCACTGTAGTCTAGTTTCTTACACATTATGTTCCTCACTTCAGAGTCTTTGTAGTCTAGATATTTATTGCCGTATTTTTTTATCGACGACACCTCGAAAGACTATCTGGGCTGTAGTTATTCTTTCATAACGACTAGTAAATATAACCAAACTGCAGTGCCGAATACAATATCATATTCTGTGCTCCTCTATGCGCACAACAGAGTAGTTTTACTCAATCGAAGTGGTGGAAAACATTGAGTAATTGGTGTCAATCAGCTCCTTCGTTAGGGCCTTTAACTCGGATGCCAGCTTGTTCATGAAAAGAACTTGAGTCTGCATCTGATCTGACAGTCTACTGACGTTCTACGCAATCAGGCTGTTTCTATTGTCATCATATTCTTAGTTTTCTGCCATTATTTTCTCGAGCGTTGAAGCACATTACCTCTGGATTACGATGTCTCTACGCTTGAAGTCAAGAACCGAACTGCGAAACTAGAGTTGTTTCTTAGACAGAACTCTATTTTGTTTCAACAGTAACTCGCATAACCTCATACAACATCCATCTTGGAACGTTTAGGAGGGTTGGGATGTGTTCGAATATTGTTCCTGTGAAGAGTTGCTTCGTGGCTGATTGCTATTCTGCTATTGGTTTGACTCAAAACTCGACTCTGTTTGCATCATTTCTGGAGAGTTTTAAACCGGTAATAGAGCTTCTTGGGTTGCGAGTCGATCCATTATGCCATACCCGTGCATTTTGGCCTTTTTCTTTGTTTCAGGTTTCCTTCGAATCTAGCACAACCGATCTTACTCTCTCCTAAACCTTTCGTGCATGAATGTGTTCTAATGTTCGGAGTATCGATGCTTGTGGAACCCATACATGTTAAGCTGAATCGCTAAATAGTGTACCTGTCGAACGAAGGAAGAGAACTTCTTGTGTTTAAAGTACTTAGGAAGGATTTCTCCCTAAAACCTGGGTAGATCTCGAATGACGAAGGCAGCTCCGTCCAACGTCCAGCAGACGATATCGTTAAACTCTCCTTTCTGAGTTAGAGGATATGTACCATTAGAATGTCGTAGGTATTTCTGAGAAAGGCCGACGGAGTTCTTTTGGCTTTGAGTTACATATAATTTCTATTTAGTTCGAGATTTAAAAATACTTCTAGCCAATATTCGTACAATTCTGATAAATCTGTTGCAATATGAAATATTTGATTAAGAACAATGTAAAATGGATGATATTATTGGGTGCCTGTTAATAAATGTTAGTTAAATGATTTTGATTAATAAGAACAGCAAAATTATCCTGTGCATTCAGAGAGCAGAGATCACTCTCAACATCAAACAGCAATAACCATTGGAAACTCTAGACTTTACAGTCAAGTTCGGGAGTCAACTGAAAAGAGGATCTCCCACTCTCAAGCACCGAGACATTCTAAACCCTGTCTTTAACGAAGTAACGACTGTGTAATGCAGCACAGACTTTAGAATTCACACCTGTTGACTCCAGCAAACTTGAATTCAAACTCTACAGTAAGGGCAGGCCGATCGGTGAAGCATAAATACTTCTGACGTCTCCAAAAAACACTACAAACATTTATGTAGCAGGGCAGAGGAGAACCGTTGTGGGAACTCTGCACTACACTATTGAATTTCATCAACCACAGAGAGAAATATTGAGACACACTCGAGGAGCAGAGAGTTAAAACTATGCTGGTAAAGTTTACTACGAATACAACAGAGAGAGAAGTAAGGCGAGAGACAAATCGCAAGAACTTCGACCGAGACAACAGTAGAAATTACCAAAAATGAGGCAAACTGCAGTGGAAGGATTGAAGTCTCCTCAGTTATCTGAATAACTGTTTTCTTCTTATTTCTTGAAGCAGTCTTCTGAAAACCATCAGCGATAGATATCCGACAGTCCGTAAATGCAAATATCTATTGATCCTCGATAAAGATAGATGCAGCAGAAGCGAAAGGTTCTTCAGGAGTAGCTATCTGGTACATTTATTTGCTATTTAGAGACCGTTCAGAAGCTTGAAGCGACTCGAATAGCTCGAAAGTAGACTAGCAACAAGATTGCCTCAGTGAGAGCACAAATTTAGAAACTGGAGGGTGAGCTATCGGTCAGAGATCCTATGAGTGAAGATTGTTACAATATTGAATACAAAGAGCTTGAAGAGGAGATAAGACAAGTGAACAACTACAACTTATTACTAAGATAGTAATTAAAAGCTTTACAGAAAGCATAGTCTCACAAAAATCGGTGATCTAATCGTTTGTAGATAAAACTTAGAATCTTTATTTGAGTAATTCGATTGTCAATTATTAATTTACTCTTTTCATTTAAAATAAAATTATAACCTATTGGATTATTCAACTTTTCAATCATCATTTCTCATTCCTAATTTCTTGTAATCGATAACTGTATGACACAACGCACAATACTTCAGCTCTACCTTCTCAATGTCATTCTCAATCATCTTATGTCTGCATGCCTTACAAGTATAATACTCTTTACTGAGTATTGACCTGCCTGTTAAAACACACGCCTGGAAATTAGACCCACAAGATTTGCAACTCGTTTAGTACTCTGTCACTTGACTTTTACAACCTTTTCCAGGGCACGCGAACTTCTCTGCTTGTGATTCTTTTGGAGAGTGCTTTGTAAATATGCTAACAGCGATTTCCTGGAACCTTTATCTCTCTTCAGTGGCACCCATCCCTTCAAGCTTCACAAAAGCTCTTGAACATTCCTTGTAGCTCTAAATTAAACTTAGAAAATACCTTATTATAGTAAGCTGCCAAAGCTACTATAGAGTAAATCTTCTTAGCATCAATCTACAACTAGTATTCGCACAGACGCAACGCAGTCTTCAAAGCTGCCCTAAACTGGTTGCCGTAAAGCTGCTTTTGAGCCAATATGTAGAAATGCCACGCTTAAGCTCCTCTCCAGGGGTTATTCAGAATCTTATCTGAGCTTGTGTTGATGTCACTAGTGATCAGAGAGTCGAGTGTCTGTGTAATTCTTCTTTTACCTTTGTTGTATTGCCTCCTTCGCCAGTCATAGAAGCATCAATAAGTCTTTTCTTGTACAGATCGACTTCCAAGGCAGCCATAACATACAACTTCTTGATGTAGAGTGGTTTGCTTTCTCTTTCGATGAGGTCGTTGGCGATCTGAGACAGCAATTTTGCAGCTTCGGTATTTCTGTTGGCTTTTCTGTAGAGTTCTGCTGCTTATAACCGTCTATTTTTGGACAGAAGGTCGTTGGCGTACTGTTGCAATAATCCTTCTATCTGAGTGAATCTGTGTTTCTCGGCTAATTCAACAGCGATGTTCCAGTGGTTGAGAATTACACAGCAGTCGACAGCTGTTTTGATTTGACCAGCTCTCTCGTAGCACTTAACTGCATATTCTGCCAGCCCTACCATCTGGAACCTCTATGCTAGGTCAACCAACAATGGATCATTTTATGGAATCTCTGTAATGATCTGGGCGAGATTCTAATAATCCTCTTGTCTCGAGAATGCCTCAATAAGTCCTTTGTAGTTCTTGGAGAGTAGATAGAACTCTGCTGCTCGGTCCCACTTGAACTGTTAAGCGTAGAAATCACCAAGTTCGTCAGTAATCTTCAGTAAGGTCTCGTCGTATCCTGAACCCTATCTAACCATCTGAAGGACTTTGAACCAGTCTCCCACTTTGACTCTCATCTGCACTGCCAGGTCTTTCCTGTCCATCTTTTTATACAATGTTTCTGCCTCATCGTATTTACCGTAGAATGCTAGTACTTCTGCTTTCTGCTTATCTTTGTCATCGAGTGTCTGGATGCGTTTTATTAACTTAAGAGCTTTGTAGTCGTTGATTTTGAGGAGAGCTTTTTCGGCTGTCAAATAGTCTAGCTCCTCTAAGGCTTTCTCAGCAACGATCTTCCATAGACTGTTATGGTTGTTCTCTTCTACGTATTTGACAGCTTTTGAAACTCCTTCTCTTTTGTAGAGCTAAATAAAGTTGGCCAATATTGAAGATTCTTGCTAAGTAAATAAGTCTGCTTCTTGAAGATTCTCATCAGGTGATTTTATGATGTCATCCAAGTAGCAGTAGGTCACCTTCAGGTCTTTGAAGCAACAGATGTACCCGTCGGTTGGAACTTGAGGATCCGTAGTTAAATTTTGCAAAATCGTGAGTTTGCTCTTCTACATAAAGGCCAATTGCATCGGGTGATCCTCACTCCACTTCAGCGACCAGCAATCCTTCTTTTAGAACTCTAGCACTGTTCCTCCCTGCGAGTTAATCTCAAGAATGGCTAGTGTTCCACTCAGATCGACCAGAGCTAGTCTAGTTGTATTACAGTTGATTCCTATCATCGCAGGAAGTGGTTTCCAAAATAGTTTGGTTTCTTCGGAGATGTGAGGGAGTGTAAATCTCTGTAGGGCTCCTGATTCTCTACCGATTATCAGCACATTCTAGTTGGCAGCTGCGCAACAGATGATGTCTTCGCACTCCTTAGTGTTGTCGAACTGTTCTTTGTCGTAAATGGCATTTAGATCGGGTTTTTCATCGATAAACCAGCAAATTTCTCTGCCTATTTTCCTTAATACTTGTGAACTCGCCTCAAAGATGGTCAGTTTGGAGGTCTGACTCCTATAATGCCAGAGATACACGTAGCTTTCGGAGATGATGATGATATGAGTCTTGGACATACAGTAGGAGATCACCTACAAGTTTACGAACTTGGTTTCGAGGGTAGTTCCGAGAGAGTTGCACAGATCGATCTGGACGGTGGAGTCATCGTCAATTTTGGAGAAGATAGCACAGTATTCGCCCTATCCCCTGATCTCCGACAAGTCTTTCACATACTTGAAGTATCTTTTGTCTGTTTTTGTCTCCCAAAACACAATGCAGAAGTCTATTCTGTCTGATTTCTGGTATCCGAACACAATCGTTCCATTACTAAGATAGCACCACTTGTAGTTTGGCTTAATGGCTGCACAGTAAATGTTAGAACCAGCACCAATCGAAAGTCTAAGGCCACTTCCCTCCCAAGAGATATCAACAACACTCTCACAATTAGGCACCTTGAGATTTCTTAAGTGGTTTCCCTTGTTGTCGAAGAATTTTACAATTCCCTTTCTCTATTCAAACTCAACCGAAGTACCAGCAGCAGCGAGAAGAGTACCTGACGGGTTCCACTTGATTTTCGACAGCTGCATTGACGTATCCACTGCAATCGGGTCGTCATCTTTCTCGTTCCTCATCAAAATGATTCTTCCGCATTGATATGCAATGCACAGACCCACTGGAGATTAGTCGGTGTACATCTTGGCAGACTCATACCACTCTAGTGCTGCTAAAGGAATCTTAGGAGTCATAAATTGGGTGGGTTCCACGATTTTCTGAAGTCCGACCATTCTGACCTGGTTTAAGGGATCCCCGTTTTCGTCGTATACAAACACTTATCCGTCTGTCGTACCCAAAAGAACAAGTCGAGAATCAGGAGACCATTCTAGCAGGGCCAACGTATGCTTGTAATCTCGCCCCCATTTCCGGCTACCTTCTACACCACCGACTATCACGTGTCCATCTTCGTAGATGATGCCTATCTTTGTACCGTCTGGACTCCACTTCATGTCCCTCACAACTGATGCCTTCCGGTTGTTGACCATCTCCTCCAGCCACTCTCCCTTGGCCCTCATGTAGACTATGATGAGTCCATTCGAGTCTCCAGTCGTCAGCTTTCTGTATTTCTCATTCCAACAGATAATTCCAACGTTGCCAGAGTGACTTTCGAGGGTGGCGTTATCAGCAAGCTGTCCAGCCTGTTCCCCTTTTGGTTTTCCATCGTCGAGTTTGATTACTTTGAGGAGACCCATGCTGCCTCCGATGGCCAGCCAACCGTCTTCCTTTCCCCAATTGCAGGCAGTGACTTGGGACTGCGCAGGGATGGCGATTTTCTTCTGTAGGAACGAAAACATTTTGATTCAAATAATTATAATGGAGTTTCAAATATTCAAATTAGGATATGTACTCAGGTATGAAAAAAGAAATTGTATTTAGGCCTACGATTGTATTGAATTTTGACATTATTTTTGAACCAATAGCACATAAAACCATGAATATGAGGGTTACTTACATGTCTCCTGTTATTACGAAATCATTCTTACAGTTTCTCTGTTCAATAGCAACATATATTAAACGTCACTCATTATGTTAGATTATATTACGTTTTTAGACTATGGAGCTCGAATGGCAAAGCGACTATAGTTGGGTTTACCACAACTTTCTCAACCCTGCCGATAAAATCGCTGTTCATCAAACAGAACTACCGAAAAATCTATCTGTGAGAACATTTAACGAATGCTTCGAAAGGTCGTTCAGCAAATAGTAAACAAAGCGGTGCTACAAGCAGAAGATGGGGGAGTACCGATGGATAATTCAGCGTATTCAATCAAAAATATCGCCCATCGATACTAATTGATGCTGTAAAATAGATGAGTCTTTGTTTAATAATTTTTGAAGGTGAAAACCCTGGATATTCTGCTCCCTTCTTCTCTTAGATATTATTTAGATACTTGTTTCAAAAATCACAATTTAAATAGACTCAAATACTATTTACATCAATTGAATATGTTTATCATCATGCACTTGAAGTTGCCCTTTTAACAATTCAGCCATTTCTATCCTTTCTTGAGATTTCCTCTACCCTTTTTTCTTCGTTCGTTACAATACAAATAGTTAGAGAAAAAACTTAGATGCAAAAGGACTCGCAACAAAGCCAATATGTGCTAATTTTTGTATTTTGTACAATCACAAACTTAGTTTGTATTGGTCATCCTCCTTCTTCCAAGGTAGAGCACCCTAGACATCCAACTGCATTAAGCACTCATAGCACTAAACAAACATTCTTACTCATTCATAGTACACCTAAAAAACGAGGAAAAGAGGGGCTGGCCTGCACAAATCAGCAACAAATCAATTTAAAAAGACATTTGACAAATAGTATTTCACCATAAACACCCTTACAGGTAACTCTGTAGGAACCCCTTCTCAGCAGGATCCGGCATCTCCAAGAGCAGTGCATGGTATTCCACAACAACTCAACAGTCTTCAGTGGAGTCGAGCTTAAATACTCTAACACTTCTCGCCCTGTATAATATTTATTTGATGACACTCAGAAATTTTGTTATGGTGGCTTCCACTGGCAGTGGTAAAAGCTCAACTGGCAACATCCTCCTCTCCAAAACTCATTTTAAAGTAGGAGACGACATGTTCTCCTAAACTGCTAGCATCAGCTTCGGAGTCAATCATTCTCTTAAAATCAGGGTCTTCGACACTCCTGGCTTCGGAGATACAGGAGTAGAGACAGAGGTCATCACCAATCTCCTCAAGAATCTTACTCAATAGGTCGTCACTGCCGATGGGTCAAGCACTAACCATATTGACCTATTCATCATCCCAGTTAAACTCAATCCCCGTCCAGCTTCCTTGAAGTCGGACCTCAAGTGTATTGAAAAGATCTTCGGGTTAGAGGCCATCAAGTCTTCCATTCTTCTGTTCATTAACCAGTCGTCTTAAAAGTAATTTACCGATGAATACCTGCATTCGCAGATCAAAGCTCTAACAGAGATCAACAAAATCATCAGAAAAGCCAAGGGTGTTGCTGGAGACTCCTTAGACCCTAATTGGTATGTCCTTTGGGATAACAAGAGTCCCAAGCCAAATCAAATCAAGGAGCTTATGCAGAAGAGCAAGAACATCCCCTTCTATACTCATTAGATGTTCTAGGCCAGACAGAAATAGCTCCAAAAGGCAATTGATAAGAAAGTGAAGTAGGAGACTGCAAAGAAGGCTGCGATCTTAGCCTAGAAACTAAGACAGGAACAAATTAAAAGGGATGAGGAAATCACAAGATATAGGGAGAAACTAGAAGCAGAACGATGGAGAATACAATATGAAACTACAAGACAAGAAAAGAAGAATCGAAGACTTCAATAGGAGATGGAGAGAAAGAGACAGTAGGATGCTAGGCAGGTAGAAGCAGAAATGGCGAGATTGAGAACCGTCCAGAAAGAGTATGAGAGAGTGGAAAGGGAGAAACGAGAAGAGATTGAGAGACAAGCTGTATTAGATTTGCATCAACTTCTGGTAGACAAACTTGTAGGGCTGGTAAAAATCTTTCTGAATTTGAAAACTTGAATATATATTCTTATTTGTTAAAAAATCAATATTCTCATAATTTAATATCACTATCTCGCCAGCTTAACTCTTCGAACAATCGACGACCGTACAAGCTTAATTAAATCTTCATGAATACTCTACAATCTAAGGTACTAATATCAAAACCTTCCCCATGCCGAATCTATTCCAGCATATTCAATACTGCATGCAACATAAATTAATTAGTAGCCTGAGACAAACCACTCTTTGATTAATACGCTCCGTATATTTGCAAAATCGGTTGCTTTTTTATGCTCTTTCAGCGTCGGATTCCTTGTTCTTTCTATAGTCTTTACCATCTGCACAGTTGGTTGTATATGATTTGTCCTGTATTTGAATGTATTTGCTGATCCTCCTATTTCATGAGATGTTGAAAATGCTTTTCTAAACGTTGGGTAGCAGTCAAAGCAACCCTACGTCGATCTCCTGTTGTTGGAAACGGTAAACCTCACCTTGTCCATCTTTTCAGCAAATATTTTGTTTATTTTTGGGTGTCTTTTGTCTGGGTGTGAGACAAGCCAAGCCTTTGTTACTTATCTCAATATTGATCTAAGTAAATGACT
>JAOXNN020038463.1:0-36930 GCA_028571205.2 Hydropsyche betteni | reverse complement strand
GATCCTCCTGAGTAAAAGTTTATAACACTGCCCAAAGCAAAAGACACCTCATACACACGATCATCAACAACAACGAGCTTCGGAGGAAGTCGGTTAGAAGAGGGTAGTAAGCAGTAAATCCTAGACTCTGCATTACAGTATATGTAATGGTAGCTATCATCAAACAATAAACTCTCAGCTTCATCCTCCAAACAGCGTGAGATGCTATACTTGAAGGAGCTTCAATCCCACCAGTAGTAGCTACGAAAAAGATAATACATTAAGGAGCACAGACAGAACAGATGACTATGTTATATTAATCCATCTCAATAAGTTTCAACTTTGTCTCAATTAATTTATCACTATGGCTTCAGATGTTTGAAATAGTATCTATTAATTAATTTCAACTAGTATTCTGAATATGCAGCAGACACCCACAAGAATCCCTCAGTTCACTTCCATGCTATTAAATTAAGGAAAGCAACAGCTGCTTCTCATCTACCGAGATATGGCCGCAAACCAAATAAAGTTTGGGCTAGATAGAGTACTAAACAGAAACAAAAACTAATGGATTGAGGTAGTCATACGTCCTGCCAACTGTCTTAAAGTGGAGTGTGTGTACAACCTCCGACAGTCCGGTCCAATAGTAATGAACTGCACCCATCGGGGAGAATCAAACTCATAATGCATACTAGACATCAGACTTACCAATTTAGCTGTTAAGCTCAGAATGAGATTTTAAAACAATTTCAAAGACAAAGTGGACTATTTTTACAGTCTATTCAAGGTTGTAATCAATCAACATGGAGAGATGGAGGCAGTATTTGATAATGGGGAAAGAGTGAGCGAAAAAAACTACAAAATTCCCAATAAGGTCACTGCAAGTTAAAGCAGAGATTAGTCCATGGAGGAGCTTAAGAATATTGTGGAGAAGGAGGCATTCAAATTTGTGGAGGGCAAGTTGATGCTTAAAGAAATGACTAAAGACGTCCAAGATGTAATGAATAAAGCAATTCAAAGAATAAACCCCTAAGCTATTGTAGAATAGCTCAAGAATCATGCTCAGCCAAGGAGGGTCTAGCCTAGTAAGCAGACAGGCACCTTTGCCATGAACAACGGCTTTTTCATCACCAACATTAATTCTCATGATGGCCAACTCGCCTGCAAGTAAATTGCGGAGTTCAGGCAGTTTACGGGAGGCAGCTGGTTCTATGATTACAAGATTGCTGACAAGAGACACCGAGTATATTGTTTAGGAGGGATTAACAGACCAGCTCTTATGTAGTCAACTGACAAACCAATCTTTAAAGGATAAGTAATTGTTATCGATGTCCTTCCTGCTGAATCTCGATAAGCAAGGATCAAATTGGCTGTTGTGCATAGAAACGTAGAGGATTTTAAGATCGCCTATTCAGGCATTGTTTATTTTAGATGCTCAGAGGGTGTTAGAGTCAACAGGTTTGATGGAAAGGCATACTTAGTAGGAGGAATAAACAAAGATTTGAAGGTGAGCCAAAATATTCTATAGTACGACCCTTAAAATGATAGCTATACTGTTGTGGGAGTAATGAAAAAGGGTCGGTTCAATCATACGTGTACAAGATATAAGAACAGAATTTTAATAGCCGGAGGAATGAGCTTTGATGAGTACTGCACAAGCTTCAAAACCAATTTAATCTCTCCCAACGCTCGACCTACTGACCTGTCTATTAATTAGAAGCTGGTCGATACAGACATCTAAGTGTTCTACTTCGATAGGAAATAAACTGAAATAATTAGAACTTCAATCGACGTTAAAAAGTCCCCTTCTCTAGGATTACGCCATATTTCCCTTGTCCTCCCATTAGCCGACGGACCAAGCAGGCATGAAAGCAGAGACTACCTCGTACTGTTCGGAGGGAACAACGGAATTTTCATTAGAAAGTTTGCGCTAGCTTACGATATTCACTCTAACAGATGGGTGGAGTTTGGGGATAACTGTCTAGGCAGCGGGTATTCGGTGGGTAGCGACCTAGTTATGTCATAGTCTAGCAACATAATTGACACTTAGGGATTGCAGACATAGAACTCTTCAGCGTATTTGTACATGGGTAACAACCCGAAGGAAGCCCAGTATTTGACTCTGACATCCAAAGGTTCAGAAGGATCCTTCGCCTGGGTATCGTGATCCCTAGATATATGTAATCTATTATCATGTTTTACTTTTAATGCCCAGACGCCTCCTAATAAAAGTCTGAAACCTCAACTAAATAAAAAAAGTAGAGGAGTTGCTTCCTCTTCGAGTGGAATTAAGACGAACAAGAAGTTTTCGATGCTGTGCTCTCTCCCACAAAGTCGCAGGAACCAACTGATACTGATTCAGGGAGGAAATCGAGTGAACAGCCACCAAACTAACACCTCCATCCTGAGGAGATACAGGAAGATGAGCAACAGCCAGACGACACTCCTCAGAAGGAAATGTCAATAGAGTTGAAGATAAGCCTCAAGCACTCGAAATACCGCAAACACAAAAAAGTGTTGTACTCCCCTATTAAGCCTAGCCATGTGATGAGCATGTAAATGGTGAGGAAGAAAGATTCTTTTGGTAGTAATTTTTATGTGTGCCGTTTTAACGTAGACGGAGAGGAGTATCTAATGGCTACAAGGAAGCGCAGAAAAATGACTACGGAAACCTTCTAAATAAGCATGATGATGGATTTAGTGGAGGATATTAGGAGTTAGCCCTTTTATCTCGGTGAGCTTACATTTAAAAATGGTATATACAGTCTAATAGATGACGGTAAGTTTATTGTGCATGGGAATGAGTTTATTCAGAGGAGGATGGCCTCTTTTCAGATATCCGCCCCTTTGCTGGGACCAGCAGAAATAATAGTGCTAACCCCAACGGTAAAATAGGAGGAGATAGCCATTATCTAGGCAAACTAGCTCAGCGAGTTATTTAAGATCAATTTTACGGAGTGTCGGATTGCCAAACTGAATAAGTACACTAACATGTCCCAGAGCCTTCTTTAAGCACTTAAAGTAGAGCCCATAGCTGGCTGCAAACAGTCGAAACATACTTTTTATCTTCAAAACGTATAATCTCACTAGTTATCTCTCTCTCTAGGAAGAGTAAACGATCTAGAGTTTAAGGCTAGGGTATTTTCAGGGCTTAGCCCGTTCCAGGCGTTTGGTATTATTGTGGGCTGGCTAGGCTGATTGATAAATATCTGCTATTAAATTTCCAACTTTATGCATATCACCTTCCTATACCATACATGATTTGAACAATATTGTGGATGCAATCAGTTGCTCACATGTTTGCTACTATCTTGCCAACGAATAAGATCACAGCGAGGATAGTGAGCGCGTAAATTAGCTTTCGAAGCCTATCCGTGTACTTTAGTTGATCTTGTCTGAGAGAATAGAGAATTTCCCTGTGGCTGGGTACTTTTTATGAAGAGTCCTCTTAATATGGATCCATGCGAATATTAAAATATAGTAAAGCAGAGCATGGAGGGAGTGTTATTAAAAGGTAGCGGTATATACAAGATGTTACCTATGATTGATATCAAGAGGAAACTCAGTAAGAGTTTCAAGTAGCACAGGCAATCATTAGAACAGAATAGGAGTTTGCAGAAGAACAAATAGAAGAACTACTAGAGAAGCTTCCAAACCAAACAACTGACCAAATTAAATAATGGCCTTGGTTGCCGATAGAAGTAATCCTATCACTTATCGGCATGCTCTAAGTTAATGGGACCAACATCCAACTTAACGCATGAGCGACATGGGTCTTTAATCAATCAAAAAATAGGAAGTTCGAGTGGAAAGGAAAACTAGCAGAGAGGACAGGATAGAATGGAGCTTCTGAAGCGCTCTGTAGACACTACTAATAATTCTAAGGGTAATGAGAAACCTGATATGATTGATTCTCTGATAGAGGATAATAAATAGCTCATCAAGTACAAAGCCATCTGCATGCAGCTTCACAACCGGCCACCTCCACCTCGGTAGCTCATCCAGGTTATGACTAGAAAGCTGTCGATAAGCGATCCCATGGATGTAATAGTAAAGAAAGTGTAAAAAACTGTTGAGCATCTTCTCCGACAGATGCGATATATTGATTCTGTACTCGCCGAGACTGATGGAGTTAGCCAATTTCGAAGTAAAGCTAAGAGTGACTAAATTATGAGGGAGTTCGGACTCCTAAAGCAGAAGATAGAGGAGCTACAGAGGGGAAGTGTATCATACAAAAATATAGGGTCGAAGGCTAGGGTGGGTGGTTCGAAGCCCTCTATAAAATAGATAAGATGATTTTAGTCCTTATTTAAACTTAAGCCTTATGTCTTAGACTGACACCCTCAGGATTATCACTGACAATGGCTAACTAATTAATACTTTGGAGTGTGGGATTACTGTAGCTGATATGGAGCAGACCCTATGGAACAAAGTCAAGAAGCATTACGAGTTCTATCACCTGGGGAAGAAACTATCTAAGAGAGAGCGTCCTAAACTGTAAGACTCAGAAGACTTTATCCTAGCCATGTAGATAACTAAAAGAAAGTAAGGCCCCGCAGTGGATGTATAGAATGAACAGTAAGTGAGAGAAATGCTGAAGAAGCATAATATCGAGATAGCCTAATTCTAGAATGAGTAGGAGGGTGGTTAGAACCCTAACCAGATCGACCGCATCGTCTTTCATAATGGAAAGATAGCGAAGTTCTCCTTCATGCAGAATTAAATGACAAAAACAAACAAAAACGTATTAAGCTGCATCAGACGTTTTCTAAATGATAACGTAAACAAGGGCATGGATATTCAACTTATTGACATCTAACCCAACGAAGTGGAGATAGTGGCTGCTAGATTCGATCTGGCAATTAGATAACTGCTTCAACACTAGTGATACACAATCAAATGTTGCTTTAAACTTGCTTTACAAACTTATAGTACTACTACTTGGTCATCTTTATTGTCAGCTTCAGCTGCTTCAAACCTTACAAACTCCCCTGTTTCTCCTTACCACCCATCGACTTCTCCATCACTCCACTCTTATTCAATGTGCTTCTAGCGTCCGTCGCTGGTCTGGGAGTTGTACTTCGGGGACTTTTGGAGGGAAGGTTGAGTCTCTGAGTTTAGTTGGGTTTGTAGCTGAACTGCTTCTTTATCTTCATCTAGAAGTCATTCTATTGGGTATCCTTTGCAGCACTCTTCTTTTTTATATCTTGGAGGTTTAGAGTGGCCACTTTAACTGGTTTCTTAGGTGGGGTTTTGGATGAGTTTTGGTGCTGTAACGGAGCCTTCTATGCTTTATACGGTGAAGTGCTTATTTTTAAACAACGGTTAAATGCTGTCTCCCTATTACTCTGCTGGTTCTTCGACTCGCACTGGTTCTGGAAGTCATCCGGCAGAACTAGTTTCTAGTGCTAGTGACTATCTGCAATTTTATTTAAGATCTAAGCAGGGGATATTGCCTGGGAAAGCTGCATCTTCAGTAACTGAACGAATTGCGCACGAGGGTCAGAGCTATGCTGGTTGTAAAGTTTCTAGAGCTCTATTATGCGGAGCTTAATCTGAGTTGATGGGAGAGGGGTACGTAGCGGTGTGCTTATTGGAGGCGATTGGCGAGGTTAACCTGCCTCTGAGTTTTGATTTTTCTTTGCAGGTCTGAATGAACTATGTTTTTACCCTTGTATACCTTGATAGTGTTATCTATGTCCTGTTTGGCGATAGGTAGATTATTGATAGTGAGTCTTAGATTAGTAATGCTCATTATTATTTATTCTAACGACAGACTAATCCAGTTAGATGTAACCATCAACTGCGAGGGATATTCAAATAAATATATGATTTTGAGGGTTTGGGTTTACACTGAGACTGTATAATATCTAAGTGTAGTTGAATATCTATTATGGGGAGATTGACGATTTGCTTTCTTATCCTCACTTTGAGTATGGGAGTGCGGGGTGATGACTGTCCCCCTCTCTATTGGGAGATCGACCCCAAGTTTCAAGTCAAAAACAACTAGATTGAGGAATATGTAAAGAACAAGATTATGATTGACTCTATCAACGAAACTAAAACTAAAATCACTCACTCCATTAACAATATTGTTGCAACGCAGTCCTATGACAGCACCCAAGTGGAAGTCAAGTAATGATGAGAATGATGTAGAGGGAATGGTTCTAGCCAAATAATAGTCAATAACAACAGGATCAATATGGGATTTGTGTTCAATGCTAACAGTACATATGCATTTAGGTAGGGACTGGCGGAGTAACTGGAAATTACAATGGGACAGGATCATCCACACTTAGTAATATTGTGGTTAACTACACTAAGGTAAGTGTTTAGACATTTAGACTCTGAAAACAACAAACGGAACCACCTCATTCGAACTTACCAACCTTGGAGTTTACGTGCCGAACGCTATGGTGGTCAACAAGTTCAATCCTAGTCCCACTCAAGTAGAGAACTAAACTTTGTATCGTCTCGTATCCTAGAATCTGTACCAGGAGATAAACAAGACACAGAGAGTGGCCCTGAGTTCATTTTTGAATGCATTTATGAAGAAACAGTCCTTTGAGAATCCGTTTGGAGGAGACAGCTACGACTACTCTTACAACAGTCTAGTGGTACACTTTAATAGCGAAATGCGAAATATTACACTTGTTCCTGATAAGGGCAGCATTATTGGATACGATCTGAAGATCATAGGGCAAACTTCAAACTGCACAACTTTCAGTCTTCCAGCTGACACCACCCCATCCAGCTTCATTACTCTGCAGCTTGTCAAAAATTTGGTGCAATACGTCAGTAAGTAGTCCACTGCCTGGCATAATATGAAGTTGGACTCTACTAACACTAAGAGTGATGTGTTCCAGTTCTATATGGCTGATCTAGAGGATATCATCCCAGCAGCAGTCCGCTAATACCCCAGTTTGCTTACTAAAACCTATGCGTTGTGTACTATCAATGCTAGTTCTTTTGAGTTTTCGGTGGATGCTATCTATAAAATTCTGAGAGCGAGGGCAAGTTGGGGATGTTCCCTTTATCTCTAAACCAACGATGTGCTGCTATTAAGTACTTAAGCTTATATTTAGGTGCCAATCCACAACTAAAGTATGAGGTGAAGCTTTCCCAGGAAGGAAATCAAATCAAGACCATTCTATCTACTATTTCCATCGAGGGAAGCACCTTTACGCCCGTAGATAAATATCCAATCGTAAATCCCAGCCTAGCTACCGCTTACCTAAAGAGCCTCATAACTTCGATGGGAGGGCAGGCGACCGTCGGCACAGGATTTAAACAACCCTACAGAAAGTCTCCAAACTTCGACTTTAAGACGGACTATATTAGAGTGTGGGATACTGCAGCATATCCAGAGTAAGAGTGATAAATATTATAAGATTAATTGATGGGATTGAAAAAACATTTGTTGGTGGGGCTATCAGTAGCAGGTACCCATACCTTAACCCAGTTGCTGCTGTCTTCGCTTCAGCCATCATAAAGGGCATCGATACCAATTTGCTGAGCACAATCTTCAAAACTACATAAATCAGTTCACTGGACGGAAAACTAGGACTCTTAGCTTCTTTCCTGTTCATGCTGGGACTATTTATGATGGCAGCAGTATTCTTCGTTATCGGAGCTAGGTACCCTCAAACATAATTAAGAGTATTCGGAGACAAGATTGACACCATAAGAGAATAGCAGACTGATATGGTGAAATTGGGTAACCAAATAATCTCCAACACTCTAGAGCAGAGTGTAGTGTTCTTTGGCATTTATTTGTTCTGGCTGGTGGGCCAAAAAGGTACTCAAAGCACAACGCAGATAATAATCAACTTAGGAACGCTATGCTCTTCCCCACTCTATTTCTGATTGGGAGAGTACTCTTTGCTGTCGGGTACATACTCGGTTACAGGATGAAAATACTCCAGATGAGAGCGATGGGATTTGCCATCAACCTGTTTTCGATATTTTTGGTGCTGGGGGAAATCAACGGAATCTCAGTCATTAATAAGTATTTTAGATGACAGACGGTGATATCATTCAATAAACTATTGGCTTGAGTAGGGTTACTACGTCGAAGATCTCAGGTGTTGCCGGGGAGTCTAAGGGATGCACATACGAATAAACTTACGGTGGATTGGTCTCCGTACAACTTTCCTCTAATCTAACTATTGGAGACGGTTTGCCAGCGGTGGCTTAGTGTGCCGCTATCGTACAGCTCGCCAATCTATCCCTCTGAAAAATGAGTGCTGTCTGATACTTGACAAGGTCATTCTATTGTGGGGATCCTTAGTGAGAAGTCCTAGCACCAAACTCACATACTCTGTTGTTATTTAGGGAGTGGTTTATGGGAACTCGAGGTTGTTATTTATTATATTCTCCTTGGTTACTGATTCGGTATCCGCCTCAAAGGGTGTCATCCCGAATTTGAGTTCATAGAGCAGTATTCCGAGTGCCCATAGATCTGCCATTTCATTGTAACCTTAGTAAATGTCAGGATTACCTTTGTACTAAATAATCTAGGGAGCCATGTATTACAGGCTGCCTGCATAGCTGAGCAGTTATGCGTTACCCCCAGTAAACCTCCCCATAACAAAATCAGTCAGTTTGATATGACCTTGATCCGTAACCAGTATATTCTCAGGCCTTAAGTCCTGAAAAACTATGGAGTTTTCGTGCAGATAAGTAAGTCCCTCTATGACTTCAGAGGCTATCAACCGAATAGCATCCTCTTCAAAGGGTGTTTTGAGGAGAAAGCCAAGAAGATCCCCCTGTTAAAGATACTCCATAACGACATAATGTTTGTGATCCACCTTGAATGTGTTGTGTATTTTGATGGTAAAGTGGCTTTCCTATTCTAAGAGAATAGACTTGAGGGTGCTACTCTGAAGCAGGTTGGCTTTGTTAACTTTTGTTTAGTCGAATATCTTCATCGCGTATAAGCCAGGCATTTCAAACTTCTTCTTCACCAGCAGTACCGATCCAAAGTAACCTTCGTAGCTGATATTGGTACCTCTACCTAGGTGCTTCCGTGGGAGATAGCTTTCCTAGGGCTTAGACATCTAACAGGAGTCTTTGGAGTACCTCAAACTGGAATTTCGTATTTTGAGCATTTCTCGTTGAATGTTTTCGGGCTGAGTGTTGGAGTCTTCACAGCAGTAGTTTCCCATAGGTGGCGATGCGCAAAGGATGGGATAATTACTATCACAAATCAACAATAATCATTAATTATGTCGGACGATTAGCTTGACTACATCTGTGGCAAATACAGGGTCTAACTGTTCCTCATCAAAAACTCATTCCAATCTAAGACTGTCCTGTGCAGCTTTGGAGACTCCAAGTACGTTATGAAGCAAAGGAACAAAAAATAGTAGACTTAGAGCAGGCAAAAATGTGTCGCTAGAATGGTAGGGCTCATGAACAAGCAGGAACCTCGACTGATGAGGCTGTTTGAGTAGTGCGAGGGTACTTAGCCGATGATATAGACCAATACCAGAAGTACTTAGTCCTGCCCTACTTGGAGAGTTAAAATCTGATTAAGTACAAGTAGCGAGTTAAAAAGAATATAAAGATAAAGGATGTCAAATAGATAGCGGCGTAAACTCTGAGGGCTCTGCAGGAGATTCATAAGCACAATCTCCTTCACCTTAATCTACGTCCCTAGAACGTATTAGTCTCTACAAAAGGAGCAGTAAATACTATTTGACTCAGCAAATCAAAGTGGTCACCAGTGATTTCTGCCTGTTTTCCTCAAATGAAAAATAGCCTATCAACCTCAAACACAAAGATCACCTCAGTCCGGAAGTAATCCACGAGAGAACCCTAACTCTAAGTGCAGACGTATGGTCGTTTGGAGTAATTCTGTGTTACCTGTTAACAGGGATATCCATATTTGGTACAGAAGTTGTAATTCAGCGAAACAGCAGGACCTACAGAATCCTGAAGAAGCTATTAAAAATGTCTTGGCTAGCCCTAACTTAGTGTAGATGCAACCGATGGACAGAAGATCTATTGAAGAGCTACTTAAAAGCATTTTCAACAAGGATTATGAGTAGAGGATTCATTTTAGTGCCATAAAATCACATGAGTTTTTTAAGTCAGTCTTCAATGCTTAGGACATCGCCACATCAAAATCAGTTTATATGCAGTACAAGTTGAAATACAAATAACATGAAGAGCAACAACAATAACTCATTCGAAATTAAGTCAAAGTAAAACAACCTACCCAATAAAGTTCCTAAATAATCATCCCGTAAAGGATAGATCGCCTTACTTTACTGATATAATAATAGTAAAGAAGTAAATTGAGGAAGAAGAAGTCAGAAAACGACAAATAGACCAACCAATATTTAAAACCTACAACTGTATCGCCCAATAAGATAGAAAAACCTACCAATGTTTACTTAATGCCTGATTTGGGAATGTTTAGCCGCCTGCGAATTTCTGATAAACAACCAACCCTCACAAATTATACTAATGAAAAACCACTGATCCCACCACCTAACGGATACAGCGTAATAAGCTAATCACCATAGGATAGGTCATCCGGCTTCTTTTTCAGTTTCATTAATGAACTTAAGTACTTTACTTTTTAGAGGGAGAAGAACAATTTTCTCAAATAAACCAGTTAGTTGATCGAGGGTAGTAGTTAGTACATGCCCAACTACTTGAGATTCTGCACTGCCCTCAACCTTCTTAAACTTTACATAATGTATTCCACCACTCTTCTCCGTTCCTACAAATAGAAGAGGATTCCACTAGCCCCCAGCAACCGAAATCTGGACTGGCCAAATTTCTTCAATAGTTAGAAATATTATAAAGAAGTAGAGAGCCTGGAGGAAAGTATTAAAACATCGAAAAAGAAATTGTATCCTCTGGCTGAATAAGCCTTAAAATACAAAGAGAAGATAAATTCCAAGATTCCCGCAATGACTGAATACCTTAATCACAATATAGACAATATTATGGGGTTTGAGGGCAAGTTTAAGGATGGCTACCGATACTCCACTTCAATAACCTATTCTGCCTTGGAGAGGAGTCTGCAGAAGGAAAGATCAAGGGAAGTATTTAGGACTGGATCTATGGAGTAAATGGTCGACGCTATCAAGAAGATTAGGAGGATGATTATCTATGTGTTCATCTGCCACTCCATCAACCGTATATTCGACCCCAAACTAATTCCTGAGTTCTTCAAGTTCTATTTCGAGCAGATGAACCCTAAGTAATTCGATTTCGAAAGCTTCAGGTAGTGGCTGGATCAGACCCAACTCTAAACTTTAGAGAGCACCACCAAGATAATCTCTTTAAAGCTGTTTGGAAAATGATCATCTACCAGTATTTATGGGTCTATTAGTATTCATGGCAATTAGAGGGCAAAATTGTTGTTTATTTTGTATATTAAATGCTGAACAAGAAAATTACAATATAGGGATAGCAATTCCTTATAGACGGTAGGCAGCTGGGCTCAGGCAACCAGGGCTCTGTATTCAAGGTCGTTCACATAACCAGTGGAATAGTCTACGCTGTCAAAATCGTGAGGACTTCCGATCAGGCTGTCATAGTGTCCCTTCAAAACTAAATAAACATATTGAAGAATATCCGTTCACCTTACGTCATAGGGATAATGCCTTACAGCATAGTCTCCGAGAGGTACAGCTACATGATAATGGACTACTGTGAGGGAGGGGATCTTAAATAACACTATAAGCGGCTATTAATTGGCAAAGTGCCCATTGATGAGAAGCGTATCAAGAAACTAATATACGATTGTACCCAGGGCTACAAATAGTTGGAGAAGCACTAAGTGTTGCACATGGATATCAAACTGGAGAACATATTAATTAAAAAAAATAAATACGCATTAGCTGACTTCGGACTATCAAAATTTAGTAATTAGCCTAGAAAGGCAGCAGGGGGGACCCTCCTCTACTTTTCCCCCGCTCGTTTCAGGAAGAAGCCTAACCAGGTGAATAGTTTGGACGATTTATTTGCTTTCGGAGTGGTGGTCTACGAGTTCTCTAACTCACTGAATCATCCCTACTACACTCAACAGATGCTGGCATTGAGAGAACAGTCCAAAATGCCTCTTATCGAGTATCTGTTCAAATGCTTAAATTCTGCACATACCCGTAAAACCACTCATTACTCCCCTTATCTGACTTAGCTTCTAGAGAAGATGTTGGAGCGTGACTAAAATGCTCGACTAACCTGGAAACAACTTTACAACTAAGTGGATAACAGCCCTGAATTCGAGTTCTTACGGTTGGAATAAAACAAGTTCCAACCCAAACTTATTATGCCTCTATTGGACTCTGGAGAGATGATTGCCTAACCTGACATCCACTAATCGAAGGTTGCCTTTAACCTACTCAAATCCGACTACAAGATGGATGAAGCCGCAGAAGCCTCCAAACTCTACTAACAGCTGAGATAGTACCTGAGGTGTCGAATTAGTGTATGTGGGTTCCTAGCGAGAGTGGTGGATGTAATTCAAGTATACAACAGCATATGCAAGAGAAACGAATTCTCTGCAATTCAGCAGTCTCTACTGAAGGTTATGGAACAGGTGTCTGAATTGGAAAACATCAAATAATTGGATTTGCCAGTGCTTTAAAATAGCCCTGAAAGAATCTAAATCCAGATAGACAAGATCCGTGACGAGTTCGAAAGGCTGTTAGCTGTAAAGAATAAAGTCAACTGCTTCAAGTAATACCTTAAACTGAATAAGAAGAAATTTCCTGAGTTCAGTTCAATTGAAGTGGAGATTATGCATTTGGAGGAGAACATGTCTACTTTCAACTAGTAACTCCAGGTCATTCATGGCCTTAGATAGATAAAGGAAGACTTTACTAGTGCCACATCCATTTTCAAGTTGATTCTATATCTGCTGGATAAGACTGGAGTTGTGCTGAAGGAGAAGAACCCTCTGAAGCAACGATAACTACTTCCAAAATTCGGCAGCGTAATCGTGGATAGAAAGGATTATAATGACGCTGAGTTGTTCTCCGAAGTTCAGTAATTCCTTCGAAAGCACTAATTCATAGTTACTGTAGTGGATAGCTATGGGGTGGTCTAACTGGATGACCTCGACAGCGAGGAGGAACACGAAACCATGCTTTTAAACCGCATGGGGAAATATTCGGAATTGTATTGAAATACAAAAAGATATGAATGGGTGCTGACTATGTTTTATCAGTTAAATACAGTTGAGGGTGATAGAAGCTGGTGATTATGGCTTATTAAAAGGGTTGTAATAGTTAAGGAATATAAATAATTTTGTGGCTGGAGTTCTGTATGGAGAATAAATTGGTAGACTGGGTAACAGACTCGACCTTCTGCTCAGATCACCATACTCCTATGTCGCCCTTCAAATTCGACTCTTTCAAACCCTACGTCAATGATCCCCTCAAACAATAACTTTCCCATATTCTGGCTGGACAACCCAATGGCTCCTCCTCCACAACCAATATTCGACGGACGCAACAGTTAAAATCCCATTTAATGTTAAATTTTTAGGCTGCATTTGGTTTGGCGAATGACGGAAACTCCTTCTATCGGCTGGTGGGCATTGAACATATTAAATACATGGCAGGGCACCCCCAGAGCCTCTCCTAAATGGAGACCCTCGTGGGTAAAGATTCCTTCGACCTGAAGTTACTCGAAAACATCCCTCAGCGATTCTTATTTCTCGACAAATTCTAACTATTCTCACTCATCACCAGTGTCACCACAGTCCTAACTGCAAAAAGCTCACCCTCTGCCTCTGAATAGCTCCTAAGAGCAATAAACGAGAGTTAACATTTGGAATTTGCTATAATAGCATTCTACCGGCTATTAACATATGTGGTGGGATACATCAATATCTAAAGCTAACTGTCCATGCTTCTGGAAGGCAACTAGGAAGAGTCTATTCTCACTTACGGTGCCGAAGTCACTCCCTTGGTAATGAAAATAGTGGCAGAGTCACTATCAGCCAGTATCAACATCTACACATTGATGGGAGGAGAGATATAATAAACGAGTTTTGGTTTGGAATTTAGTGAACATCACAAATTTTCCATCTCCATAATGCTGCTCTAAAACCATTACAGTCTTCTAAGTTAGAAGTAGAAGTAGAGGTAGATGGGTGATACACCTATTCGGATGAGCAGCAGCAAGTGTGGAAAACCACGCATAAAGTTGGACATCCGAGAGTACGTACCTGAGTGCGAGTTGGATGGACTGGACGAGTAGTTTTTCGAAACGTTGTACGAGTCGATGCCGGAGGAGGAGCGTAAGAGTATTATTCTATAGTTAATAAGAGAGAATTATTCAATTTCCTAATGATATTATCTAAACTGTTAAATTAATAGTTAAATGAAGAGCCAAGATCTCGATACCATCCAGAAACACCTGCAGGAGGTGTTAGGGTTGCCCACTATACCTGACTTTTCGAATGCTAACCTTCTGCTACTGGCTCATACCTATGGCTCTACTCTTATTTAAATCTGCTACTCTATTCATACTGCTAGGAATCTGGGGGGAGGGGCTGGTAGAAAGGTAACCGAATAGAGTGAAGAGAGGCTAATCACCTATATTTCTACCAACCGATAACTGGACTATGCTTCTATTAATGTGGGTGCTGATAGAGAGCTTACATTGAACTGGCAGGAGATATACGAAGTACTTAATGAAGCTTTCAATGATGCTGAAGAGCATAAGAAGGGATGTGAGCTCCTGTAGACACTCGACTACAAGATAAGCAATAAGAATAGGGAGATGTCAGCCAATTTTATCAGTTGGTTGCAGCATGGCCACCGATACAAAGATCAACAATTAAAGAGTATATACTATCGCCTAATGAACCTTTCCTTTGAGGATTCAAAGGATGACCAGACATTTCCCGTATTTGTATCGCTAGTGCATAGCTAAATAGATGCTATATTCGATATGAGAAATAACTATATTCGGACTATCTAATAGCTGAACTCACAGATTACTGATCTAATAGCGTAGAACACGAAGAACTAAATCAGACAGGGGAGTCGGCAGCCCCTAAACTAAATAAAAGTGTCGGAGAACACTCCTCTTAGAATACACCATTCCTAACAGAAGAGGTACCAGATGGCTCAATAAAGGCAAAATCTAGAGAAGAGTGTGGAGGATATGCTGGGAGAGTTGCTTACACTAAAGAACGATAATTAGGAGCTGAGGGTTAGGCTGTTTTAGAGGGATAAACAGCTTAAGAGTATGGCGATGCGACAGGATAAACTAAATACGACTGCTACTTAGTGTTCATAGCAGAAACATAAGGATTTTCTGCATACTGTTGAGAGGCAGCTGGTAAGGCTAGTTGGTTCTCTCAGTAATATGAGTAGTGACCCTCATTTTAAGAAATGTATTTTAGGGCTACAGACTGAGTTAAGACAAAGCGATGACATAACCAACTGTATAGTGAGGATCAACCACTAGCTCGACAGTATTCTGGTATAGGATATGCGGCAGACAGTGGGCAACCATTCGATATTTAAAAATATAAGGGTGGTGGCTGATAGGCTAGATAGACTAATAGTAAGTGAGGGGAAGGAGGGTAAAGACATAGATAACCTGCAGAGGCTATTCGTCGAGATAAGGAAACTGGAACATAGCGTATTGAGTGAGTTGAAAGCTGAGTAGGTGGCTCCTAAACTGATGGGAGTGATAGCTAGGGTTCAGAAAGCAGTTGGAAAGGCAGACAAAAGACTAAGTGGGGTACTGGAGATGTAGCGAACATATGTTCTGGAGCTACTCAGCCAGATGGTTCCGACAGATAGAGCTTATGAAATTGGAGATTAACTGGAATAGACAAAGGCAGATCCAACCGAAATGACTAGACTAAGATAGAAAATAGAATAGCTTAAAAGTAGTGTTAAGATAGCTGATCAGAAGGCATAATAGGCTGAGGAAAGACGAGACTAAATATCTCGGACTGTTCTCGATGCATCCAAGCGAGTATCCCATCTGTAGAGATAAAAATAAACATTAACTATCTAAAAGAATGAGCTCATAGCATAGATTAAAAAGCTAAAGCAGTTCAACAAGTAGCAACAGGATCAACTACAACAGCTACGTTAGTCTTTGGGTAAGAAAATAACTTCTAAAGACAACTAAATTCATAAACTTAACACTCAACTGAAGAGTTTAGACGCTGATCTGATAAGCTAAAGAAGAGTATTCGCTGCAGAGAGGAGCCGACTAGCCTAGCAAATACAGCTAACAGGCAACAAACTGGAAGAGATTTAACGGTTGGCTGATCGGAAGCTTAATGATAGGAATAGGACTCCTCTCTTGAGGAAGAGAATCTGACTTTTGCTTACTTATTAATATTACGTTGTTAGAGTAGGTAGGTTTAAATTCATTATGAATGCAACCAGCATCGAAGTGAAAACATCCCAGAGACAGGCATTTATGTAAGTATTCGATCTCGTATCAACCAACAAGAAGATCAATAGAGAAGCTCTGAAGAAGCTGTTCGATATCATCAACTACAAAATCACATACGACCAGTTTAATTAAGTGGCGAATAGGGCCTTCACAACTAAATAGTGGATAGGCTATGAGTAATTCATGCAGCTGTTTATCATCAAAACATCAGAATACAATCTGAACGATGTTAGGAACGCCCTAAGATTGATAGCAGGCTAGGACGATGTATACATCCCTGTCGACAAGTTTAGGAAGATGATGCAGACAGAGGGACAGTCATAGGAGCGCATCAGAGACACCTTCAAACTGCTGTCGGCATTCATTGAGGGAAATAAGTTCAACTATAGGGAGTTTTTGAATAGTTTGGCATGATAGATAGTTTCCAATTTATAATGGAAGATTAATACCATGAAGAAGTTTGCAAAGGACCGTAAATACTTTGTCGCTGACCTTCATCGCAGGAAGAACCAACCGATGTTTTACCCATCATTGGATAGTTGTGTTAAGACTATCTCTACCTCCTACTCCTTTGGAACGAAGAGCCAGGCATTAAGGGAGCTCAACAATATAACCTTAACTGGCTGCTCTACACTTACATAGGAAACTTGCAGTCTGCCAGAGTTGGATAAGCTAAAGCATATAAGTAAGTTAGTGAGTAAATACATTAAATAGCCATCCACAAAGCAACCTACAGTATACGAGTAGTTTGTTAAGCTGGCTGAAGACAGCAGAGACTATATTGAGTTTTATATGAAGCAGTTCGATAAATCTCTGGATTAACTGCTACCAGAGGGATTAAAGGAGGGAAAATGCATAATATTGAGTGTACTCAAAAAGCACTATGGATTTCTAAACTGTCATAGTGCATAACTAACAAATAGACTACTGCTGAGTTTGGGACTCAACCCAGCAAACGACTTCAGCATAATAAATTGGAATAAGTTTATGAATATGAGGAAGACTATCTCGGTAAAGGAGTTCGATGGGTCCAGCTTTCTTAAACTCCTCATGCACATATTCTTTCCTCTTAACGAAACTACAATATCTAGTACGCATTTCAACTCTGTTGTCAGACTCTTAACAGAAAGGATAGATAAGTTGGTACCCAAATCCCAGCATCCCACCGTCTCTGAATGCATAATATCACTAGCAGCCAAGTCAGGAATCTTAGCAGATAACGGAGCAATTGACAAGGAGCTTCTAAGAAAGGCGCTGATCCGACAGGATCTATTCGACTACTCTGACATGATTATGATTTTATTTAATTGTAGTTGACTATTATATACTCACATGATCACTAAGTTTATTAAGGTTTGTGAGTGTGGGTGGGGTTTCCGTTGAGGCATTCCTCACACTTACAGAGTTAGTTGCAGGGGAGTCCCGCATTATAACACTCACAGTACTTTTTCTGGCACTGAGATTTTCTACAGTTGCAGGGCTTCCTGGCGGCAGTCTGCACTGGCTCAAATGCAAAACTATGTCGAATCTTCGCCTACTTTCTTGCCCGCAGTATGTCCTCAATCTTGTCTGGCTGATTGCAGCAGTGATAGCAACCACACTATTCGGTACACATCTTTCCAGAATAAAAACATTCGCAGTACATTTTTAAGCATCCTGTCTTCTTGCACTTGCATCCTGCTCCTGTTGCCTTTTTATTGCGGTCTGCACTCCCCAGTGATGGGTCGCATTCTATTTGATTGCTCGATGGTTCCTCGAGGAAGCAACCTTATTTAGGGGGTAGAGGCGTCCCATTGAACGCAACGCTGTCGAGGTTGTTATAGAGGCGACCTTAAGGGAGATCGTTGCTGGTGAGGAGACCGAAAGAACTAGGAGGAAATTGATGGGTGGTGCTGATATTAAGAAGTTCGTTGCAGATATTAGGCATCTCGATCTACTTGAGCTCCAGAAGGTCTACTAATGAGGGCATAGATGTTAGAGTAATGTGGGTAGTGCCTGGTTGTTGTTTATTGAACATAGCCTAATCGAAATTACTTAGTTTTCGGAAGAAATCTATTGATAAATGTCTACCCTTCCACTAATTATTAATATACTCCCTCTCTAGTGTATTAGTTTGAGTGATTCTGTTATTCTGATCAACAGGAGTATTTACATCACCCTCCGATTGCATGTAGACTCCCCTAGATAAAAGATTATTCAGAAGAGGTAGATAGAATATGGTCATCCATAAGCTATTATATATGACCAATTTCTACGGATTTACTGTTATATAATTGATGAAATAACACACCAACGTTTTACTATCGAAAGGATAACTTGGAAAGGTTAAACCTGGCTTCCACAAGCTCCCTTAGGAGGGTCATACTTATGGTTGGCAACCAGAAAAAGACAAATACGGTGCCCGATAAGGTACCCATCTATTTAATTCAGTGATTTCTAATTGGCAACTGCACAAACCCTCAGGAGTGGGATAACCCTCCAAAGATTTCAAGTAACTAAACAAACTGGGAGCCATTAGCGGCTGTACCAACGCTAGAGTACGATTGTTGCTAATGAAGGATATTGGGAAATTCCGTGGAACCTCCGATGTGCGTGTGAAAGTAAAGTAAGGCCAGAAGTTCTTCGATATCCGTCTCCCCCCTGAAGATTTCGTGTATGGAGTGTCGAACAGGCCATCAACCCCCATAAAGAATGTGGTGTGCAATACCTATGCTAAAGAGTTTGATGAGGCACAGAAATAGAAATAGGCGGTGTTGAAGATGGTGCAGGAGAAGGAGCCTCAGGTGAGCCATTAGAACGTTGGAAATTAGCACAAGGTGTTAGTTAACAAGAACAGGAAGTAGTAAATATAGCAGAACAATTTCAAGCTGCAGAAGTTCAAGAATGTTGAGTCTAAGATTAAGGGACAGATCCAAAGAAGTTGATTGTTTTCATCGACTATTAGATTATGATATAATGGACTATCAAGAGATAGACGAGGATAAGTAATACAAGGTTTATCCCCAACGTTTTCAAGTCAGTGTACTCTTTGCACTTGGCCAAATGATGACATCTGTCCTCATGAACACCCTCAATCCTATTGCTGCAGAACTCTCCTCCATTTACAATTACGAACCCTACATCATCAATCTCGGTATTCAAAAAATCATTACTTAGGTGGACTACTCTACATATTAATGCATCCCATATTCACTTTTCCAGCGGCTTACGTTATCGATACCTTCGGCACTCGGGCTGGCATTATTTTAGGTTCAGTACTCGGAATCGTCGGGGTTTCATTCAGACTTCTAGTGAATTCTGGGTTTTGGCTTGTGCTTGTTGGGCAGGTACTGGCTGGTATAGGACGACCCTTCATAATGAACTGCCAAGCAAAAATATCAGCGAGCTGGTTTCACGCAAGCAAACGAGTACGTCATATTTTAACACTTAGGGAGGTGTTACTCAGTTAATGACATTAGTAGTTAACGTATCACTCATCATCGGTATTCTCATCCCAGGAATCATGTTCAGGAACTACCACGCAGACGTAGGCACTGCCGATGAGGGCAAGAGCCTAACTTTCAAATTAATGCTCTCCGAAGCTATTATGGGGTATATATGCTTCCTCCTGAATATCATCTTCCAGATAGAAAAACCACCCACTCCTCCCTCAGAATCTGGGGATATGGTTAGACAACCTTTCAAATAAGCCATTATCCAACTAATTAAGAATAAAAACTATTTGTTACTGCTATTCTCATTCGGACTCTACTTTGGACTGTTTAACGCTATCTCCATCACCCTCTCATTCCTACTACACCCTTGGTTTGGAGATGATCCTTTAGCTGTAGCACTTGTAGGTGGTGCCCCTGTGATCAGTGGGATAATAGGCGTTATGATTTTAGGGCCTATTCAGAGAAAATCAGGACTGTTCAAGAAATGGATCATCATCTGTATGATAGGTAACCTACAGACTAACACAGGTTCATGCTCAGCAATGCTTCTCTTCTATCCACTGCTACAGACTTACAGTTTGACAGCAGCATGTTTCGTATCTGCCTACAACTCGTTCTTCCTAATTCCCCTAGTTCCGATTATGCTTGAGCTTGGTTGCTAGCTGGTGTTTCCAGTGGGAGAAGGAGCTGCAGTTGGGCTACTATTTGCATTTGGAAATCTTTTCGGATTTCTCTTAGGTAACTCGATGTTTATTAAGGTTCCATTATGAGTCTGTTGGTAGACGGCTAGACTAAAAGAGGGACTATCAATGGCCTCATCTTCTCTTTATCGTTGTTCTTGACTGGTCTTGTCTGCATCATCATTATGAAAGAGTAGAAGAACAGGGAAAAAGCTTAGAGAGAGTCCTTCTAAAAACGGAAGAGTTAGGCAAGTGGCAGTAGACAGAACTCAGACACATCATAGAAAGACTCAGCGAAGGACTACGTTCCGCCAGTATTTAATGAGATCTCAAGTGATAAGCTATGAGCATATACTTGCGAGAGATTATGGAAAAATAAATATAACTTAATGTAAGCTGATCCATATAACTGGCCATTCCCCCAGCGCAACGACACCATGAGTCTATCGACAATAAGTACCTGGTGCCCAATATAGACCAGAAAGACTTCGTGCAGCCTAAGAAGTTTGCCAGATAGAGTACATTCCAATGGCACGATATTAGAAACACTGCTCCAACCCAGCTGATCCCAGAGCATGTGCATAAAACTAACTACAACCTGTCCTCCTACATCTAACCCAAAACGACTGGGTTTAAGAAACTGGAGAAAATATCCGATCCTCTGAAGCACGATGATATATAAGGAAGCCATCCTCATGCTGTAACTTTCACTACCAAGCGAGTGGTAGATCCTGTATGCCCTGTGTATAAGTTACCAACCTGCGCTCCGATAAGTGTCGACCCTGGTAGGCAGTTTATTCGGGACACTTTAGCTGTTTAAGATATAGTTAAGAAAAAGGCCAATTTCTTTGTAAGGAAGAGGGGAGCCTAGTCGTTAGGAGCTCCAGTCCCTGGCTCTCAGTCTCTACCCAGAACTCATACCAACGATGGGGTTTCTAGGCTGTTGGTGACTGATATCAATAAGGAGGGACTTTTCAAATCAACCAGAGTCAGTAATCCCTTAGACCCCTCATATAAATGGAGAGATGAACCCCAGCAAAATGTGAACGGAAACTACGGGAAGATAGACGGTAACGATATTCGGTAAAGACATCAGGTATTCGTAAACAAATAGAACACTAGACAGTTGAATGTAGGCGACATTTAGGGAGCCTACCACAACAGTTACTTCGAGAGGATGCACTTCCTTGATGTATGATGGTTAGTAATGCAGAAACGAAGAGATTTTAGGAACTACATGAAGACAGAGGACATCGACAAGGCTCAGTCTAGTAGCCTTAAAAAGGGGATAGTCACCAACCGAACTACTAATCCCCTGCTGCCCAAATACAAGATGCCGGGAGAGTCCGAGATAAAAGCTAGTATTCCCTACCCCCAGTGACTACATTGGTGATATACAAACAAAGTCATTCTACATTATCAATAGACTATTTTCTTTAATGTCTGCTGCTACTCATCTATTGGAAGGCAGATTTAAACTGCGTCACTGATAGTAACTGTTAGGTCAGTTTAATCTGTCTGGATTTGGCCAGTAGTAGATTGAGCTTGCCCTCTTAAGGACTCATCTATTTAGCGATAATACAGACATTCTTTCGTCTGTTAGTAGGCTTTTTGTCAGAGTTCAGCTGGTAATCTAGCATTTGGCAAAGCTATTAGAGAGTGGGGGCCTAGATTTGTAGGAGATCCCCGAACTATCGGATAGTATTCCCAATAACCGTAATCTCCTGAGTCTCCCGAGCGATTTCCTCATGCAGTTTTGATATAAATTTTTTGGATACTCTACGCTCATTCTTCTACTATTTGTCATCTGTAACATTTCTTATGGCTGCCTAGTGAGCCACCTCCTCTATCTGCTGCTCCAGCATCTCTATTTCGTAGTTAAACTCGGTTATTGAGTCGTAAAGCTGATCTAATTCGTACTCTGTCTAAGTTTTTAGCATTTAGAAGTCAGCCAAATCAGTTAGTTCTGTCTTTTTAGTGAGTTCCTCAAAGGTGTTGTGGTATGCTGCCAATTTAGCCTTGTAATCTTCTAGTTCTGTATTGAAGTGTTATTTGGTGTGAATAAATTTACGTGTGGGAACAACCCTATTTTTGGAAGAATCGCCTCCACCCTTCGCAGTCTGTTTCTCCACTTTCTACTGCAATATATTGACTCTAGACACTTCCTAGGTGTTGGATTTGGATTTATAGGTCCACTCTTCCGCATTTTTCGCCAGCTTATCGAACTGATGTTTCAGTTTGGCTGCCCTCCGCTCTTCTAGCTTCTTCTCTATCAACAGAGTCTGCATTTAAATACTTATACCTTCAAGCTATTCTCGTATGTGCATATCTCCTTCTCAAGGTTTTTGAATATCCCGGAGTGCACTATTCGCTCATTTCGGGCAGCATTGACCAGCTACTTGAGTTTATTATTTTCGGCAATAGCCTAATTATGTCGGTGAGTGAGCTTCTCAAGTTCCACCTGCTTCCGCTTGAGAGTCTTCTCTGAATGATCACTATCAATATTTTGTCCCTACTATTGTTTGGCTTTCCAACCCCTCTTCCTCAACAACTCAATCTCTCCCTCTATGCACTGCACTAGTTGCTTAAGTTGACTCTACGTAAGGTAGTCGATACGTTACGGCATTTCTCACTTTCGAGTTTTCGATGTAAGTTAAGTTAGTTATCCATAATCGAAAGGGTTTATAGAATATTCCTATTAGCTATTACAATCTCATATCATCCATTATTACAGCTACTTGTGTCGTCGCTTCAAGGCTCCAGTTACTGTATCTGTTATGCCTACTGTTAGGGTTGCGTAAAGCAGCACCCACCCGAAATAGGGGTAATATCCTACCCAAGGAGATAGGTATGATGTCTAGTGTTTGAGACACTTGTCCACATAACTTAAGAGGGTCTTTGCATTTATCCTGTTTTTCATTGGGTCTTCTTCGAATGCTTGCATCCATCTGGTTCGCCAGTTATCGAAGGGAAGGGAGGCGGCGGCTCCAACGGCAGCTGCGGAGACGAGGGCTATTGGTTTAACCCATCCGAAATCACCGAAAATAATCCATAGTCTTTCATGAACATAGTCGTAAGGGCCAGTCAACGATATGTTTAGCATTATGTGTTTATAGACATTGAAATATCCCCCTCTCCATATGCTCTGCTTATGATCAGCAATGGCCTTCCAGCTCTAACCGATCGAACTATAGTTTCTACGTGCTTATTTGGGAAGTTGAGTATCGCAAATTTGTCGGACACTCACCAATTCGAAAGGAGTCGTTAATAGAGCAGCCACTCCTCCCACCGTACCAGCTAATAACATCTTCTATTTGATGGTGAGATCATTGGAGGGCTTGACTGGTTTAACTTTGTCGTAGATATACTTGTACAGGAAGTTTCTAATAGCCAGGTAACCAATTCTTCCCTGCAGGTGAGCCTGGTACCCAACGTAGAATCTGGAGTAACCTCCTCCGACATTATGCATTTACTTCATAAGTTTGCCTGCGTTAGTACCCATCTGCCAGACTACGTTACTCAACCGATACCATTGTTGCCTCGCATACCCACTCCCTCGTTCCTGTATTGGACGACAGTCTTTAAGAAGTTGAGAGGGTAGGCGACGTAGGTAGCTAGCCACCCAGTTCCCAGAGATAGAGCCATCGTGGTACCAAGGCCAGGCTCCCAATACCTTTTATATGATGCGTTCATAATTATTATATGTAAGTGTTGGAACAACTTCAGTATTGACCAATCATAAGGATTTCTTCTTCGGTAGATTTATCTCGTCTAGTCTGAGAAAAGCGAAAAATCCTAAATTAATGTTTATTTACTTTAGAGCACCTTTGGGTTGACACTCCCCATCTACAGGGGTTACTCGAATTACTGGGGCTGTTAGAACTAGTTGTCGCCAGGGCTTTGAGAGGAGGTGGCTTGTGGTTTAGTGCCGAGTTTGGAGTCAACCCTAACAGCCAGTCTCATAAGTAGCTACAAAAACTGTTAGAAGTTTAGGCCTTATGAACCCTAAACGTGTCTTTTGACTGACTTGAATATCTTTAGAGCTTAAGGGTTTTTAATTAAACCAGGACAGATAGAATAATCTTTAAGGAGATTGGTGTACCCCTTCAGAATCAAATTCTTCTAAGGTTTTTATATTTTGAACTATGCGTATTCGCTGTAAGTCTTATACACTATTCTGAGTTGCTCGTCGTATTTATGCAGCTGCTCAACCGATTATCTGGAACCCAACAGTTATTTGATAGCCTTACGAATATCCATCTACCTTTACTGGTTTTTCTTATCCTCCGCCATTATAGACCCTACTTTCTTGTTAAGCTTCTATTTCTGGTTGAGTTTGTCATTCTTCTTCTTTTACTCTTCTGCCTCTATCTATTTAGCTTTCATACTTTTGACCTGAAATTACTCTTTTATTAGTTTCCTTTGTTTCTTCAAAAACTACTCTTGCTACTGTTTCTTTTTAGACCTCTCCGCTTATTCAACCTACTTTTTCTACCGTTCCTTTTGCTACTTCTCAGATTACATTTTCTATTTGTACTGTCTCAACAGCTACTTCTTCTAGCCAAAGTAGGCCCTTTTATGCTCCTCTAATTGCGCCTTTTTTTAAGCTTCCAACTGTTTCTCTTTTCTCTTCTGCTCTGCCTCTTCCTGTAACTTAGCTATCCTCTTCTACTCTAACTCCTGCTTTAACTTCTGAGCTCTCTACCTTCTCCTATGCTATCTCAGTTCTTCCTATGGGTCTACCTACTACTTTTCCATCTTCTTGGCAGACTTCTTCCTCTAAAGTTCAGTTGCACTTTAGGAGTTTTTGAGGGTTTTTGATTTGGCATAAGGGTCGATCTTCCTAACTTTGCTAACGTCCGTCACAGAACTCCATAGCTAGACTGGACCAGACTATACTACTCCCCTCAAAATATCATCCACTATCTACAGACAATCGCAATAAGCTTATCCTACAATATTTTTAATGCTAGGTTTCACTGTTGAGTTTAGATCTAGCACTTTCTCTGTCACCCTCTTGTAACCTGCTTTCACCTATCCACTGCTAACAAACAGCTTGTTGGCCTGTTCATCCTGTGGGTCGTCAAATCTTTGTATTTAGTCTTCGGCGATTGACTGGATAAGTCTGTCTAGTTTTACACCTAAGGGAAGTGTAACAATCTGATTTTAATGGTCGTAACTCTCGAGCACAGCAGTGAACTGTACAAGTAGGTTCTAAAACTGGTCTTCAGTAACTCCTATGAGGATATTTCTGTCTTTCTTGCTATCTGCATTCAGGAGCTTAATAATCTCACTCACTATCACTTTAGAGGGTAGTTTACCCAGATTTCTGTCTTTTAGAAGTCGCATAATCTAGGAAAAGGATATTAGGCTCTGAGGTTACTATGCTAAACCTGATGCAGCTAATAGTTTCCGGGAGGATTCAGAAGCAGAGCTAAACCTATGATAAAGTATTTTAAGCACTCTGGCATGCTTTTTGAAGGTTATGCCGACACTCAGGTAATCTCTATCCTCCTCCTAGTTGAGATTGAGGAGGGTGAGATGAGTGGGTAACGAACTCTACTTTATAGAGTTAAAATCATACATTATCTTGGGTGAGAAACTGTCAGACACCTTAGACAACCCTAACGATATATTTCGCTTGGCTATCTCTGCCTTTATGATTTATCGACCCATATTCTATCGTTTTTAGTTTTAAAGCTTAATTAACTACTTTTTGGATAGTTGCTGCATGTATCTGAGTTTTATCTTCTGGATGTCGTTCACTACTTTAGCGTCGGGAGGTTTTACGGCTTGGAGGGAGTTGTGGATTATTCGTTTACTGAATGATTTCTTATCAGATCTTAACCCTACACCATGCTTTATTAGTAACTCTTGCTAATCAAATATTTTGTTTGATTAAGGAGTCTTACCAACTGTCTTGTTCCTTTTGAGGAAACCTTCGGGAGTCTTAGCGACTGGAGGAGGCTAGATTGGTGGTGGATTGGCCTCCCTAAACTAATTCTCCTCTTTAATTTTGATCTACTCAGTAAGTACTTCAGGTATTCCAAACACAGACAGCAGAGTATAAAGTCCCTTTTCCTTAGTTTTCCTATTCTCCATTACCTTGTTATACGTCTGCCCAATAAGTACTTTTATCTTCTCGTTTAGTTCTGAGTTGGAGAGTTGAATGCAAATTTTAATGAGCTAAATAATCATGGATCGTTTCTGAGCATGCAGAATACTGGTATCTTCATTGCGTTTGGTCTTTTTAAGCACTATTGTTTGGTAAAGTTGGAGGTACTCTCTAATCCTCTTAGCTATCATTTAGTTGAATTACGACTATTCATGGAACCTACTGAAGAGCATACCAATCGATTTAAGCAGCATTTTAGAGAATACAATGTTGCGTATGTACAGCTTACATAAGAATTCAGCCATCATAGCTCCACCAACAGAGGTAAGTTTCCTATGTGCGGATACCTCCTTAACAAAGAGCAGATCGAATACATTGAGAAGATAGGTGGATCCCTCAGCAAGTTCCAGCTGTTTTATGAAAGGCTCAATCATAACCTAAACTGGAATGGTAGGGAATTACCTAAACATGTGGATGAAGTTGGAGAGGATGAGCTACCTGATCTACATCTCATCATGATTTTACAGAAACAGGAAGATCATCTTCTTGTAAATGAGAGGAGCAAACCTATTCTTAGTTCTAGCACATTCTTCCAACAAATCGAACAGCCTATTAATGGCGTTAACTCTTATGATAGCTGAATCTCCCCTTGAGTTCCTTTTGAGGATATCAATAACCTTAGATAGATCCTAATCAGCTTCATCCACTACATCAGGGTAAGTTTTTGATATTTTGCACATCAGTTACATTGCCTGTACCTTAAGTTACACCTGCCTTTCAGTTGAGTTAGAGATGGATTCACATTGTTTCATCCAGCTCACTATCACCCCAGAGTTGATGAATGCCTCCTGCAATGCCTCATCACTAACAATATTATCGAAGATGAGGAGGATGAAGGTGAGGTACTAACTCTCTGTTTCAGCAGCCTTCCTAAAATAGATTACAAAAAAGTCACTCAAATTCTCCCAACAGATAGACCTTACTAATGGGTACAGCTCACCAGTCAGAGTAGGGTGTCTCTTGGAGCTGAGGTAGAGTGTCTAGAAGAGGGCATTCTATTTACAGAGGAAGGTGAACAGCCAATTAGGTTCTATTTAATTTTTAGTCTGTTGAAATATGAGTTGTAGGAGCTAAGCAGTCTTAATAACGATTACTAAGTAATACTTCAAATACTTTATGATTTGGATAGAAGTCCAGGTTTCAATAACAAGAGTAGAAACTGCATATTTCTTTACAAGTCTACCCTAGATTTAGCTACCAGGATGTCCTTATGAGTTTTTAGTTCATCCAACAGTACCTCCAGCTACTTATAGGAGCCTTTTATACCTTTGACTATGAGATGAGCAAAATAGTTGCAGTTCTCCACCAATAGAGCCACTATCTGTTTGGGAGGGAGTTCCAGCGATTTACTACCCACAATAATAATAAATTCTAATAGGGAATCTGTAGTTTCCAGTGGTTTATCCAGCTTAATCTTCCCAACATCAATATCCTTAACTTCAACACTCTGTTGGGTGCTAGCATCCTGTTTTTTAGTAGGGTTTTTATCTTTGGGAAATTTATCGGAATAGGGAGCCACCACAATAGGAGGAGTAACCTTCTTATGGAACTGCAGCAGCACCTACACTAGAGTCTGAAAACTACCACTAATAATCTCTCTCTGTGATTACTTCTTCAGGGAAAACCCTACCAGCTACATCCCCTACATTACCCTTACAGCCTACCTCCGCCAATATATTCCAATTATATAGCTTAGACGCAGGAGTATTCGAGTTCTTCATTGAGTCTGCTAGTTTCACTTCAGTGAGTTGTCCCTTCTACCCTTTGATGGAATCCACCAATCTGGCGATACGCTGTCCATTCATTAATTAGTTGGAGGTGGTGGCATCCAGCTAACACCTTCCGTTCGATCGGAATATGGGTTTAGGGTTATCGATCACTTTGTGATTGCTGAGCCAGCGGAAGAGCTCGAGTGGTATTTCCTGAGACATGGGAGAAGTTTTATAATAATAGAAATGAAGTCCAAACTAACAAACTCTAGGAAACCTAAGGAACTCTCCCCTCTCAACAAACGTAACCGAATTCTATCTATCTTTCTGATGACCTTCAACAGTCTGGCCATAGCTGCTGCTATAGCTGCTATGGTCTTTCAGGTCACTAATAGCAGGATGGGAGTGCTCGTATCCGACCAAAGTAGCACTTACAGTAAAGGCCTTACCTAAGTCAAAGCCTGTGCAACTCAGAAATACTCCTAAATCAAGTATATTGCATTATAGTTTCAGCTATCGTGTGGGTTTGTGATTCTGAGTGTGGGAGTAGGAGTTTTGATAGTAGGCCTTTTTTTCGCTGTGGGGCTGTTTGGTACGGCAAAGGATTTCAGGTGGGATTACTGTGAATAATTCTAACTCAAAACCATCAAACGAGTATTGTATTGTATGTATGCTATCGCTACATGGTTGACGGCAGTATTCGCTGGGATAGTGGTTGGGCCATACTTCTACATTCCTTATCTTAACTGTTCATGTCCCTAAGCTGTCAGCTTCAGAGATAACCTCTTTATTGACATTATTGTGGCAGGGGCAACCTTTCTGATATGCCTAATCACCATGATACTTACGTTCCCCATCCTAACAGAAGAATAAGCTCCTCCTCCAGCTCCAGCTCAACCCAAGACCCCCAAATAAAAATAAGAGATGAGGAATACAACCTAGCGCCCCATTAACAGACATCAGGGAGATCCAACAGCGTAGGCAACTTACAATCAGGTGGAAGAGAATCCGGACAATATTCTCCAATTTTCGTTGATAAAAAACCCAATGCTGCGACAGCAAGAGAGCAGGTCGAGATAGCTTAATAATACGATAAATAAGACTCAGATAGAGATGGTGGATCTACGAGAGCAGTTTTTGAAAAAGAACAAAAAATAATAGTTCAATTTGAGCAATTACGAGGGAGAGTATATGCCTGAAATGCTGCATGAGTATGATCCCAGGTATAATGATAACTTGGCTAATGGGGACTTCTCCCTTCGAACTGCACGACAGAGAAGTAAACTGTAAGTCAGTGCTTTTAATAAGCACTAAGAAAAGGAAGCTTTCGTTTTGTTTCCTTAGAAAGGTCCCAATGCTAGCAGATACACCAACCCATACTTGAACTATCATATGGACCCAACCTCAAAAAGATTCGAAGAATAGAGAGGAACAAAAGTAGGTTATGGGAATAATGTATTTAGACAGCCAATGGATGGAAATAAAAGGAGATATAAGACTCATCCCAAACTAGAATCATATGTTAAATTGCAGTATTAAAATGTTCAGGAAGTAGATTAATAAGCTGTACCGAGTTTCTAAGCCAATCTAATACCCATAATAATAGAAAAGAGCCCCGAAACTAAATCTATTATTCCCTTGGAGCAAAATGACGTAACCTTAACCCTAATGGCCGAACTAAACAGAATGCCATTTCCATAGAATAATGCTGCTATTGATGAAGAGTAAGAGTAAGGAGAGGCCCCCTTCCTTGTCCCCCAGAACAACGTCTCGATGGATATGGGTGTCAGCTAAGTCCTTCCTGCTCAAGCTGATGGACATGGTAATTGAGCTAATCCTATTCTGCTCTACATATATACTATGTATTTACTACGATTTATTTTCTATATCTGTTACATCTCTATTTTTGACAATTTTAAACAGATCTTTAAAATAGGAACTCACAGGATAAACTACTTTGGCCTTGGAATCTAAATACTTTGTTGGGAGAGAGTAAGAATCTAGAATAATGTTTGTTATTGGACTAACAGTTAAAACTAGAGTACTATTATTATCCAACGACTAGTTATTTTTTCTATCATTCCTATCACCTTCCTCTGAAATAAACGAACACTCGAAACAGTCTACAGAGGATTCCCCCAGTTACCAGCAGGGGTCTCGCTGCCAGTATAAATTTTATAACATATCCTTCTCCTTGTTTTTATATATCTTATTGATCAAATGAAGAAAACTGCCCAAGCACCAGGCAAATTACCACCCCCACCACCTCCTAGGGCTTCAACAGGAGGAAAGTTCGAAGCTAAAAAGTACGCTGGAATCAACGGCCTCTCGGTTGAGCAGGTCGAGGACCTCAAAAAGTCATTTGATTTGTTCGACACTGATGGAGGAGGAGCCATCAGCATGAAAGGTAACCCTACTTGACAGCTCAGAACTCTCTGACTCCATGCTCTCCCTCGGCTTTCACGCCAAGAACGAAACCATATTCAGACTCATTCAGGAACTTGATCAGGATGGAAGTGGAGTCCTAGAATTCGATGAGTTCCTTGAGCTCATGACCAGCAAGGTCACAGGAAAGGAGACCAAAGATAAGCTTGGCAAGCTATTCGGCCTATATGATACTGAACACAAAGGTAAGTTTCTCAATAAACTAGGTTACGTTACTATTGAGGATTTGACCAGAGTCAGCCAGGAGTTAAATACTGGCTCCAACAAAATAGAGTTGTAGGAGATGATTAACTGGGCATCACAAAACAACGGAAGAGTCACTTCAGAGGATTTCTACAACATAATAACGAACGAACCAAATGTGTGAGATTAGTTTATAGCTTGAAGAATGTGATTATAATTATTATGAGTTAAGAAACCAGTCTCAGCGAAGTCAGTATCAAGCATTGTATTTAGAGCAACTCCTCCAGCATTTTAGATAGCTTAAAAGGAAATGCCTGACAATCAAGTAGTCATCCCAATAGTTCGCTGGGAGTCTGGCCAAGTACTAGGAGATGGAGTCGACTGTTTTAAATCATAGCAAAGAATATAGTGAGTCGCGATGTATTGAGTCCAAGCTCATGCTCACTAGAGGTACACCCATCCTCATCCGTAGCAATTGACTAACTTCTGGAGCTATAATCCACTATCGCACTAGGAAAGATTAAGGCTCGCGACAAACTCTGTGTAAATACCGGGAAAGATCCAATTAACAACCGAGGAGCAGCGTCGACCCTGGCAGCACACGGGTCCCCAAGCTCATTTTTATCGAAGGCTGACCGTCTCACAAAGCTGACCAACGATTTCAAGCATAACGAACTAATATAGTCTTGGAAGGCTAACCAACAGCTATAATCCGCCAACGACGCTGTAGATAGAGTCAATAAATTCGTTCTCAACCTTACATGTAAGAGAAGGTTGCTATTTAGGCAGGGTAAAGGGACTGATAAAGGAATAGCAAAACTAAACCAATAAAATCAAGATGAACTTGCTGCCATAATTTTGCAAAGTTCTCGAAGAGCTGTAGCGATATAAGATGATGAATGAGGAGTTGCTCATGAGGAACTAGGCGCTTCGGGATTAACTTTTGAAGGTGAAAGCATAGATCTTCGTATCCAAGTATCGTCCGCGGTACTATCGACCTAATCTGAAATAAACTGGAGTTGTGACTGATCCAGTGGAATTCAACATTAGGTTCCCCCGGAATTTCAAGGAGGACTTTTAGAGCAGTAAATAGACCCTTTTGTTTCTAGATAACATCACAAAATAGGTACACTCTGGGAAAACTAGAATCGGACATCTCTTGGAAGAGTGTAAAGACTCTATGAGTGAGTCCCTGCTTTTAGACATTGAGGAGTCATTTAGCAACTCCAAACTCACCTACTCAGGGAGTTAGAAAAGCCTTAGGCTTTAGCATTCACAGTCTAATGTATGTAAGTAGTTGAACATAAACTCTCCCCGGATGCTAACGCAACAGCTCCCTCCTCGTAATATTGTAAAGTTAGGCTTGAAACGTTGATATATATAACATACACAGTAGATATTACGTTGTGTTTACTTTATTCGAATTTGAGCATTTTAAACAATAACTATCATTTTTTAAGGGGAGTTATGCTCAAAAATAAGACATTGTAGTTGACAGCCTTTGTAAAATATCCTTTGGCATTATCTTTTGAATTATTCGAAATTATTTAATTAAGTATGACGGCTCTGTCAATATTATTAGTATTTGAATAACCTCAATCAATTCAGCACTTATGAAAAAAGAATGCAGCACCCACCATTTCCCCTTGGAATACCTTTTCAAAGGAAACCCCAAGCTCCTATGCATTTAATGTATCCGAACTTCCCTTTGTTTAGCTTCAGGAGCGACATGCAATCATATTTAAGATGTGGTACAAAATATCAACAGAAAGATAGACTAACTTGAAGCCAAACTTGGTATTCGCTCTCTGAACGGTGCATTGGACCTGCTAAACGACATCGCTCGAAAGCTTTCCAGTGGTTTAGCATTTAGTGTCAGAGAATAAAAATCATTTAAGAGATGGAAGACATGTATCAATGAACTGAACGAAAAGGGTGATATCGCTCCTAATTTCTTTGAAGTGGAGGCCGAAATCAGGAATATGCATTAACAAGTACAGGATCTTAACGAGTGGAGTAGTAGAAGGGTGGGAGTCATCGACAAGTTTTTCAGAGAAGTGCAACAATTCGCCAGAAGTCTATATGAAGTTTTTGAAGACAGATCAAAACAGTTTCCTATGGACCGATATGGGCAAGCCATTCAAGATAAACTCCATTCTTTCAAAGATCTCAGTTCTATTCAGTCGAGACAGACACTTGAGCTGGCAAACCACAAATACTCCTAAGATTTAAAGTAGGCAGCCATCCGAATAGATAGTTTATAGCAAGAGTCTGAGAGTTGCAAAATATTGATCATTAAGTTGTAGACTAGGCTACAGGAAGCCAAGTTTAATTATCAAGGCTAACTACAGGAGCTGAGAGGTAGGCTAAGAGTAGCTGAGTCGCACAAACAATAGTCACGAGAGATTAACATAAGTTCGAAGTAGATGAAGACGTAGACCAAGTTCAATGCACCCAATTGTTTGTGCAATGCTTAGATTTAGCATCTGAAACAAGAGTTAAAGAGGAAGGATGATGAGATCTGCATCAATAGGGAACAACTAAAAGCCAAAGATAGGTAAATAAAGGCCAAATAATAAGCTCAAAGTTAGCAGAGATATGTAAAGACTGAAAGAAAACTCAAAGAATATCTTCCGGGACAAACATAGATGGTATCAAGACAATCCGAACAATTATAAAATTAGCTTAATTAAATGAACATGCAACTAACTGCCTAAAAGAACTCATATTTGTAGCTGACCAAACAGTCCGAAATGACTTGTTTATACCTCAGTCACGTGAATCTAGAGATTTAAAAGTTCAAGTATTAGAGTTTATAGAAGAAGCTCAAAGTTTAGAAGAAACTGGGCCTTGAAACAAGCATTTCCTACAAGTTGGAACCCACTAACTGCAATTTAAACACGACAAATGTGTTCTAAATTTAAAAGAAACTTACATACAGACAGCACAACGATGACTTATGTTGCAGTCAACCTAATTTCTCAAAGTAAAATAATATATTTTAATAATGCAGTGGCTAACTTACCTCATCAAAGCAGATATTACCTGAAACCCATGATAAACTCACTGCACTTACTCATGAAGTCTAAAGACTGAACAATGGCCTTCATCATAAAGACATTGAACTAGACAATTTGAAATAATATTTGAAGAGTCTGGAGAATGAGCTCAACTTATCGAAGTCAAGTATATTAAGACTAAACAAGGAAAAAGCTGTTCCAACTTAGTTAGTTACAAATGTCTAAACTCCACTGGCCTCTGAAGCCCGACCTAAGATGACTCGGCAACTATTGGGAAGCGCATCTAGCATAAATATGCAACTTGAATAAAAGTAAAGGCTAGCTGAGATATTTAAGTAGCAGTAGCTACACATTACTAAAGGGTAATTGGTCTTCCAATGGACTTAGATGTCAAATATCGAGGATCTACACTTCAACTGCGACACCATTCCAAACTTACTGTTGCTTTGCAGAGCTAACGGACAATTATTTGGTGGGTTTTCAGAGAGCAGTATGCTGCTGAACTAGAAACTGGTGAATAATAATTTTAAGGCCTTCTTGTTCAATGTAAATCATATGGCTGTCTTCACACTCAAACCATCTAGACAATCCTATGTGCCGAATGATAGCGAAGGGATGGGTTTCGGTGTTCGCAACCTTCATTTCGGGAATAATTTATTAGGAAGTTGCAATATGAGTGCATAATGGTCGAATTTCAATATTCCAGAACAGTTCAAAAGTAATCCGGAGAACTTCTTAGTTGGCGGCACAGAATTCAAATTCTAGACTTATGAAGTCTATGAGCTAAAGTTACAGAAACCAGAATGATACAATAAGTAGAACAAATTAGTTTATATTTAATAAATTCATCAGTGTTTTTGGTGTGAAGTTGCTGGGCGAGTTAGATCCTGACTCAGTCTGTCCGTTACGTGCAGCAATCGTCTCCTTAACTCCTATTTGCTCTCCTAGTAGTACTTCTGGCTACCCTCAATGTGGTTAGAGATATTCAATAGTACAGTCCTACATGTGTCGTTGAAGTGAGCCTTAGTAGAGTTCGCCTACTTTAGTAAGTTAAGTCCTTTGCTAATGCGCTATATCATTTCCCGACCGTTCACATCCTCATCGTAATGGAAGTTCTTCCTTATTGTTAGACACTTGGCTGCAAGGGCCTATATTTCTTACTATTTGCGACTAAATATATCGTTAATGTGGGTCTCCATATGTTTAAGTTGCGTTTCTACTTGCTTTCCAAATAATCTGAGCTGTTACAGACTGTTGTTTCTGAGCTGTTTCAACTGATGTTGATACCCTTTTATTTAGTGCGTGAAGGCATTGTCATGATGGATTGAGCCCATCGTAGCCAGGAAATCAGGAAGGCTGATGATGTTGTGGTGTAGATGTTCTGTAGTTTGGCATTTGTGACAGAGCAACACATTATCTTTACAGTTGGTGCACACTAAGTTAAGTATGAAACTGTTGTGTCTGGGGCAGCTTTTGTACTTGAATTACTCGCTTTTATGGTGAGAACTCTGCATGTTAATAACTATCGGAATTAAACTTAATAATCTAAATTTCTATCGGAGTTCAGAATTTAACAACACAATTTATCACTGTCTGAAAAGTATATTATTACTTTCATAAACAATACACATGCAACTCAATTCAGACATCTTTTAAACTATAATATAACAACTGTAAGCTGCCCACCGTGTAGCCACACACGATTCCTAAGTAGACAGCTTTTACAACCATAATTAAAGATCCAAGATTGAGGAGATCAATAGATTAGCTAACCATATCTTTGGTAACCAGAATAATGACTCATAATACCCACTTACAAGTTCCACCAACGACCATAGAAACTTGTAGGAACACTACCCCTCTTAATCCTACTAATATTCTATCAATTCGAGAATAAAAGCTAAATGTGTTCAGAGACTACAGCAAGACAGCATCGCTCGAAACACTCGTAGGACGAAAGACTATGTGAAGGCTAAGGTTAGGTAAGATGTTCGGGTAGAGGAGTAAAAAGCACTTTTTAGGAAGAAAACCTCCATAACTCGGAATTAGTAGGAAGGCCTCAACTATCTCCTATCAAAAAGAACTACTCGTCTTTCAAATAACACGCACAGCAGTAATGACATCCGTGCCCTTGCTCAACTGACATAGCATTGCAGAAGTCCAAGCTCGCATAAATCGATTTACTAACGCAACATTCAGAGTAGACAATAGACTAAAAAATCGCTTAGTAGCCAGCGAATTACAAATACGGCCAATTAGATGCAGCTGTTGAAGCATAAACCAACAATAGACACCAAGATTGTAGTTAAGGGCAGTTTTGAATAAAGGATGATAGGGTCTAAACATAAGTCCAAAGTCATTAAGACAAACCTGGCACGAACTTAAAGCGCCCGTTACTCGTTCAAGCCTAAACTTAACCCTATTGGTTCAAGTGGTAGCAAACAGGTAACCTCAAAAATCAAACAAATCTGGGAGAAATGAAGTATGGATAAGGTTTCTAAAACTTCTATAGCACATGATTATGGTATTGATATTGTAAATCTACCTATTGACACTCAGAACGATTTGTTTACTTGAGATCAACTCCTCATCAAGCACTGTAACTCCTATAGGTCATAATTAATTTGGAATTTGAAGTTAGATTTAAGTTATTTACAGTATTGCATTAATTTAATAACAAACCATAATCAATCTAAAAAAATAAACATAGCTTTTTAAACCCTCAACTCAATACAATCTATGCAAATAAACTGATCAGAATGAATACAGCGCATATCAAAACACCATCATAACAGTATCACTAGTTCTTTCAAAAACATAATTTTTTCAGCATCTATAAATTCAAACCATGACGCATAATAATACAAAGTTATGATTATTCGCAAAAATTAATGAAAAACAAATCAA
>JAOXNN020038068.1:0-36967 GCA_028571205.2 Hydropsyche betteni | reverse complement strand
GGCTACCAGCTATGTGTTGCCCTTCTCTATCGCTCTGATCAGAATGCAAAATTCTTAACATTGCCTATCGGGCTGTGGACACCCTCCAACTACTGAAGTAACAGTGGCCAATTTATAAAATTGCATAAGGTACTACAAAGCCTCAAACCTAGAATCTGGGGGTTGGGTAGGCGGGAGATGGATGGAGAGGTAAGTATTAACTCGTAAATATCCAAACCAGTAAGTTTTGGAAAATTTACTTCATTAATATGTTACCTTCTCTTCCATCATCGAGAGAGTCTTCATAGTACCTCCTTCCATCACTTTGATCTGTGCCAGACCCTTCCCAACAATACCGAAGTTAGCTGCAGACGTCACTGCAAGGAGGTTGTTTTTGAGAGGAGAAAACTTGAGACTGGTATGAGCTAGCTTTTATCGGCAGACGAAAACATCTGGTCTTTGTCCTGGTTGCATTGACGTAATTATATTAATAATTGTACTCTTTAAGTTGAAAGCTAATTTGATCGCCTATTATCAGCAATAGCGAAAGGTTTACTTTAGTTTCGAGGTAAGGAGTTGAACAACCCAGATTTTTATGAATAGTATGTAATTATTTTTAGAGTTCAGATTCTGTTATCAATTGGCTCTACTCTTTACATTATCCTGTAGAGTGCTCGCTCATATTTAAGAAAATTGATCAATTGTACTTAAATCCAGCCCGTTGAGATTGACTTACGGTAAAAGTATATAAGCCAAATCCATAAATTGCACAATGTTATCCCCAAAAGAAATAGATTATTAGTGAACTATTTTGTCATAGAGTAATCAGTACTAGAGTTCTGCTGGGGGCAACTGTCGAACCAACTCCAATACATTCAACTTCTGCCAACGCACGAAGTCCTTCCTAAGGTGAGCTGCTAGATGATTCCTAGGCCATCCTCCCATCCAATGACTATCATTATCTCTTAGTGTCGACAGAGCATGAGCCCATCTGTGCACCAGAACGTTGATCGAACGAGTGTCAAAATTGAGTTGGCTTAACTGAACAATTAACCCATCCATTTATTCCTTTGAGAACTAGAAAATGCATAGTTTGTTTAGGGAGTTAAGCCCCGAAAGTATGAGCCACTTAAGTTAGACTACAGAGGTGGGTTCGGCTGTTGGAAGTACGAAGGGAGTAGTGGCTGGAAGCCTGAAATAGAATCGGTAGTAATATCGGTTGTTTTGGAGTTTGGAGAGGATCTCAGCTCCACGGAGGGAGGCACTACGGGGGTATAGGAGAATGAACATTTATAGGATATCGTAGAGTTTATCTATTGTGAAGGGTAATTGAGATAGCAGAAGTTAGAACAGCATATTGAGTATCTTCTTGTCCTTCTTCGGTAGAGCCACTAACTCCATAGTAAATTAAGCTACCTTATCATTGGTTGCCTGAGTTGCGAAGACATTAGTGAACCTATTCCACGAGAGTTCTGCAAAATCTTCAAGAACTATCATCTGTTGGTTGTATATTTTGAGGAGCTCCCTCCAAGCACAGATAAGGCTATCGACCTAAGCAGCCGACATAGGCTTAAGCTCCACTATAAACCGTTTAATATCTATGAGCGAGGGACAGAAATCTTAGGGGAGTCTTTTGATACATGCTTCAATAAGTTGTAGGTATTGGACTTTAGTATGTAGAGGGGCATATTCGTAGGCTAGTTCAACGAAAGAAATAACGCTTTGAATGATCTACTATTCGTACTTCATTTTTGATAGCTGTTGTAAGAGGGCCTCATGATAACTATTCTGTTAGTCTTCATCCAGTGAGTCTATAAATTGAAATATCGAGGTTATTACATCCTAGGTGAGTTCCTCCTTCATCTTAAACAGAATCCCTACAACCTCCTCAAACTCTTCACTACTTAGACTCCGGTGTAGGGCTGTCATTACTGCGTTATGTATGAGAGCACACATAGGCTTTATTTTGTAATGTTTTCGCTTCTAAATTGCCTTACTTAGGATACTGAGTGCACCTAGTTTATCTTAGATCTGGTTGTTGCTGAGCTAGTTGGCGCAGAGATTAGCAAGCTAGGGAAGGGAGTTGGTGGCAAGATCGAAGGTACTGATTATCATAGTGGAGATGATGAGATAGGACCATTATTTTAGTTGTTTGGTGGGTGGGTTTTATAGGGTTTACATAAGCATCCTAAAGGATTCATTCAGTAAATAGTCCATTCCTATGGGAGAAAAACAAGTGTAAGGAGTCACGAATGCCTACCATAAGCTCTTGTAGTTGACTGTGGGCTGGGACGAACTGAGATGCAGTAAAACCCACTTTGTGTATTCAACTACAAACCGAGAACCCACGACTTATTGGTTGGTTCCTATATGAGATTTATTCAGTCCCTCAGCAAAAACCATCAATACTAACTTACAGATCCTCTCAGTGTGTTAGAAATTCTACATAAGATGTCTGGCTGCTTAAAAGATCTCCTCTAGTAGCCTGATGATCACTTTAAGGTCTGGAACTGTGCAGGTCTTCCTCTCTACTAACCACCCCAAGTATTTGAGGGTGTCCAATTTGTTGAAAGGGTAGAGGAACACCCACTTTTCCACATTTATGCTAAGCTAACTGTTCATGAGGACAGCCATATAGGCTAATATTGCTACTTTCTTCTTCTGACCCTAAGCAGTGAAGCAGTTTAGCAGATAGAAGGCGTTGAACTACTGGACTCCTAAGGTTAGAGCCTGCGAATATTAGTGATACAACTCTAGCATGAGCTAGAGTGCTCTTTCTTGTCGAGTGTCGCTAGTGAGTTGTTGCAGGAGATGGGCACTGTATTCCTTCTTGAGCTCCTGCCACTTAGGCTTTTTAAGGATAGCGACGATAGCCTTCGATACAGATGAAGCACTGAACCTGGCATCAACAAAATACAGACCAGATATTTGCTGAAGGGTAGTATTACCTCCAAAGTCGTTGCTGGGGAGCTAGAAGTAGAGCTCAATGAGTTTAAGGACTAGTTTTTTGAGAGAAGGGTCGATTTCACTTTGGATGAGAGTACCCATCTGCCCCACAAACTCAGTGGGGTTTTTATGCAGTGTCTCGAAGTGATTCTGAGCAGCCGTTCGAATTTAGGGGGTGGGAGAGAGGAGAGCAGACAACTGCAACATCGTAACATTCATTTTAAAATTAAACTAAATTATTGGATTTTGGAGCCCTAAACCTACTGGACGAATTTAATCAATCAACATACTTATTTATAGTCGGTATGAGTCGACGAAGATTTAGCGCAGAGTAGAATAGATTTAAGGATATTGAGCGAAATAAGCACTGTATTTATTGCATTTTCAGCGTTAATTAAATAAAGATAGTGTTAAATCATTGTTGTGATATGCCACAAGAAGATTAACAATCAACATCCAAAAAAGGAGTGGATTAATACAAAAACATATACTTCGGCTTTTCCTTGTGATCACATTCGTTCCCCATAAATTCAATGTAAACTCTCACATTTCTCCCATACCCTTATGAGTGAGGACTCTACGTTTAAGGAATTAATTTCGACATAGTGGATTATTTCTGTTGATTTAAGTGCTATCAGGCATTATTTTAGTCAATAATCTCCAAGGCATCATGAAAACCCTTTAAATATTAGTCGTTGTCCATTGCCTATTGTTTGTATGCTGGGGAGCATCAACTCCAGCTACTTGGGGAACGAGTAGTTCCTATAAGGCAGGTACCTTTACTCTAAATTAGGCAACATTATCCTCATCACTTCGTCCTCCTCTAAAAATGGCTCTGCTTCAGCCACTTACAGCAGTTCTTATAGCTCTAATCCTAAGATAGTGACCGGCATAAATAAATTCCTGTCTGCTGCCTCCAACTCTGTATAGTTTAATGTCACGAGTTCCACATCAACAACTGCAATTACTCTAACTTACGGGGTGACATCATCAGTCAGTATATCAAGCCTGAATGTGTTTTACCTGGGAATTGAATCCACCAACACTGCTATGGGTTCAAACGGTGGTGCATTTTTCTCAGCTTCCCTTCGTAAATCATTATTTGAATTCAGTAACTAGTGTCAACACAGGAACAGGGTACAGATCAAATGAAATGACTGTTAATTTCACAAATGTTTCAGCAGTTACTATGGATACTTCTCATAATATCAAAAATTTAATGTTCTTGAGAGGAATTAGTATGTATCGGAATGGAGGAGACTTCAACTTTACTATGGAGACCAGCTTCATCAATAGCAGCTTCTACTTTCTAAAGGTAAGTACCTCGGGTAGTACAACTATTACATCCTACTGCTTTAGCAGGCTTACTTTCGATCAGACTATTATCCAAAGTACTCAACTCAACTATTGTGATTCTGGGTATATTACTGCATTGAGTTCCAACTATTCTGGTTTGGCACTCAACGTAATCTACCATAATCCTGCTAATTTCTTTGCAGGAATCACTGCTTTTTATTACAGTGGAACTATCGCTATGGATTTTAACTATGCGGAGGCTACAACAAGCTGTTCAGGGGCCATGACATTCTCTATGATGCAGTTTGGGTATTGGAACTTTAGAGTTAGGTCTTGTGCTGCAGGATATCCATACTTTTATGAAGTCGATAATAAATGTTATGATGTATGTCCATACTATACTTATGGGACTGGGGGACTCTGTATTGCTTGCTCAACAAATTGCTATACTTGCTCAGGGACTCTAGCAACTAACTGTCTTTCATGTAACGCAGCTGGAGATTTTAGAAATTTGAGTTCAGGGTCATGTAACTGTCTAGATAAATATTACGATGTAGGTACAAGAGTATGTAGTGCTTGTCTGGCTACTTGTGCCACCTGTAACACTGGAACAGGATGTCTAACATGTGACGCCTCTAAAAACAGAACTTTGGTGTCCGGGCAGTGTGGGTGTATGAATGGGTATGTAGAAAGTGCTGGGAATTGTCTTTCTTGCTCAAGCTTCAAGACCGGGTGTACTGTATGCACTTCAACAACCACTTGTACAACCTGCAATACCGCAGGGAACTTTGTGCTAAACTCTGGGTCGTGTGTCTGCCAGAGCGGATTCTATTTATCCGGGACCTCATGTGCTACCTGCTCAACTATCACCGGCTGTTCAGTGTGTTCTTCTGGAACCACTTGCACTACATGTAACAGTGCGGGTCAGTTCTCAATCAGCGGAAGTGTTTGTGCCTGCAACACAGGATACTACCTAGCAGGAACTACTTGTACAGCTTGTTCCATAACCGGTTGCACTGCCTGCAGTGGAGCATCAACATGTACTACTTGCAATACTACTAAATTCTTCACTCTAAGTTCAGGTAGTTGTTCATGCCAATCGGGCTACTATCTTTCAGGTTCAACATGCGCCTCTTGCTCAAGTGCGAAAACAGGTTGTTCTCTTTGTACAGTGGGCACCACTTGTACGACATGTAACACTGCAGGTAACTTTGTGTTGAACTCTGGCAATTGCAACTGTGCTTCAGGATACTATGCTTCAGGGTCAAGTTGCCTAGCTTGCTCAGCCGTCATGACAGGATGCACTTCCTGTAGCTCAAACTCTGTCTGTTTAGCTTGTCAAAGTCCGCTCGTCGTCAACGGTTCTAGCAAGTGCAGTTGTGTTTCGGGATATTATCAATCCGGAACAGCATGTATTGCCTGCAGTCAGGCTATGACTGGATGTGTTACTTGCAGTTCTAACTCTGTCTGCACTGGATGTCTAACATCCTCCAACTTCCAGTTAAGTGGCAACACCTGTAGTTGCCTTTCAGGGTATTACTTAAGTGGGACGACTTGTCTCATATGTTCAAATGGTTGCTCTGTATGTACTAGCGGGACATCCTGCACAACATGCAATTCAGCACTACACTATACGAGCTCTGGAGGAGCGTGTGTATGTGCTTCAGGTTATATTTCAAGTGGGGGGCTATGCCAATCATGTAGTAGTCTCATCCCCGGTTGCTCGACTTGTTCATCAACAACAACCTGTTCTGGCTGTGTGTCAGTCCCAAATATCGCCTTTTCAAACGGAAACTGTGTATGTGATGTTGGCTATATCTGGAATGGCACTTCACAAGCATGTGAGTACTGTACGACTTGCTGCGCCTTCGGATAGTATAGCGTTAGCGTTGGAGTTTGTGTGGCATGCTCTACTACTTACCCTGGTTGTGTTTAATGTAATAACACAGAATGTTTAAGCTGTTCTGTTGGGACATATCTCAGCGGTGGATACTGTCCTACATGTGTGAGTGCCATCGCTGGATGCACTTCTTGCTCATCTTCCGGAGTCTGCACTAGTTGTAATACGGCAAACTTCTTCACTCTATCGGGAAGTACATGTGTTTGTTCGACTGGGTATGCCCTTTCTGGCACCGGGGCAACAGGAGTATGTAACACTTGTGATACAACTCTCGTGGGCTGCCAAGCGTGTAGCAGTCCTAGTTACTGTACCTCCTGCGACTCTGGAGGGCACTTCGCGGCTGATCCAGGCAACCCAGGACAATGCAAGTGTGAGGTAGGAGACTATCCAGTCGGATCAGCATGTGCCCCTTGTGAGGCAACAAATATCGGCTGCATCGACTGTACCGATGGTTCTAACTGCTTGGGCTGTGACTCAGCCTCTTTCTTTGTTCTGACTGCGCCTAACTGCAGTTGTATTACTGGGTATTACTTCGATGGAACTGGGTGCCAACTATGTTCGGTTATGCCTGGCTGTTAGCAATGCACTGGAGTCAGTACTTGCACAGTATGTGACACAATCAACCAGTTTTAACTTGTCGCTCCCTCAACGATTTGTACATGCACGGCAGGACATTACCTTTCTGGCATAAGCTGTGTGGGCTGCCCAACCGGTTGCACTACATGTACATCCTCGACTGTATGCACTGGTTGTAATGTGGCTGGAGGGTTTACAACAAACGGAAGTGTTTGTGGATGTGTAGTAGGTAAATATTTAACGAGTAGTAACACCTGTTAAGACTGTACCACAACCTTCGAATTCTGCACAGCCTGCACTATTGCCTCGTGCTCAGTTTGCGACCCGCCTTCAATCGTTTCGTCGGGGAGCTGTATTTGTCCAGTCGGCTATTACCATTCTACCGTCTTGTGCGAAACCTGCCATAGCCAGTTCCTCGGATGCACTCAGTGTACACCGGGCAGTTGTACGACATGCGACACGGGGAGCTTATTTACTCTTTCGGGAGTATCTTGTATCTGTTCCTCTGGGTCTACACTAACAGGCACAACTTGCACACTATGTAGTAATTTAATGATTGGTTGTGTAACTTGTGACTCCCCCAGCGTATGTGACTCTTGTAACGCTGCAGCCCACTATGTCTTTGACTCAGGAACCTGCCTATGCGCAACAGGCTACTACAAAGATGTAGCTGGAATTTGCCAGACATGTGGCTCTGCGATTCCTGGGTGTACTGTTTGTAGTAATAATTTGACTTGTACAGCGTGCGATACAGGAAATCTTTACGTGCTAAACGGAACTGTGTGTGGTTGCGTAAGTGACTACGCTTTAGTCGCGGGAGTCTGTGTAGACTGCCATATCCCCTGTCAATGCCCAGGTCATGTTTGGGCTGATGCTACAAATACATCTTGTGTCGCTGTTTGTGGAGATGGCCTTACTTATGCTCCAGAACAATGTGACGATGCAAATCTAATATCAGGAGATGGCTGTTCTTCAACTTGCGGATAATAGGTGAACTACACTTGCATACTAACGGGTCATCTATCAACCTGTAGCTACAACCAACCCCTCAGCATAAATCTCAACTCAATAATTAAAGACCCCTCCAAAAACAAACTTACTTTTGTTCTTAACATATCCAAAGACTTCCCTAACGTGACTTCTCTAGATTTTGCCAGTATGATCCAAACGACTCTTCCTCTGTCGAATCCACACTACATATGGAACAATGGTCAACTCTAACTCACTTTTGATTTCGATCAAACCGTACAGGGCACTACCGGTAGCATAACCTTCAACCCTGCAGCAGACCCTCGCTTCTTCGCCGCACTGACATCAAGTCTAACATTTACTATTGACCCTACAAATAACTTGCCGGCTGTGGTCTACGATGACGGAACTTACGAGACCTTTAGAAAAATGGACGATGTTTATAAAGGAGCCACTTACGCATCTTATGGGATGTTGTTAGCAGGGATGTTTTGCGACAAAGTGATTGGTGTTTAGTTGTTTGGAGTCCTTCAGCTTGCCCACCTTGCAGTGTCTGATCTAAATGGAGTTCAACCTTTACTGGCTCCTCTCATGAACCTCTCAATAGTGAACGGTTACAACCCTTCAATCATAACCGAAAGCTTCAATGTTCCCCATCGAGTTAAAGAAATCGGATATAGTTAAGCCTTTATAAACAACGCTGGAGTCATGTTACTACTCGCCATCGTGTAGACTGCCGTCGGAGCTGTGGTATATATTGCGGGGTTCGTCATCCCCAATAAAAAGGATACTTTAACGAACCTATCGAAACGCTTGCTTCAGGAGTATCTGCTGATGATCATCAGTTTCAACTCTTTCAATATGGCATACAGCTTTGGAATTCTCGTTACATATGGACAGGACAGCCCTAACTTTATTATCGAACTAGTTGCCGGAGTGGCCTCGCTAATTCTTCCTGCGGCAGTTATGTGTATGCTAGTATTCAGCTCAAAATAAGGATTCGGTGAGTTCTCCTCTCTCTATAGATCAGACTTAATGTCTCAGCTCTACTTTGTGGTGACCTTGGTGTACAGAATCGCACTAGGCTTTTCGATGAGTCGGCTCAACGAAGTGGAGGAGGCCACCATTACGAACGTGTTCTACGCGATAATCTTCATGATGTACCTCATGGTCAACGTCCCCTACAGAGATGGCTACCACAACTACAGAGCAATAATTCACCAAGGCACTCAACTGGTTATTCTTTCAGTGACTATGTTCTATCGTAGCATGAAGAGCACAAGTGCTCCTGACTCAGCTTACAATATTTTCACTCCAGCTATTATAGAAATAGCAGCAATATTCCTCTGCGTAGGCTTTAGCGCTGGATCTCTCATATATGAGTTATACCTCAAGTATGTCAAGTGCAAGCAAGATTCTGAGCAGAAGCCTATTGATTCTGAGGATGGCGCTCTGAACAACTCAGAAATAGGTATGGGAAACGGGTTAACCCCAGACCAAAATTCTAAGATGCTGCTAACCTAGGATTCAATACCAGTCCTCAGCATCTGATGAGATGACTGAATAGATTTGTCTGTGTTAATTTGTTCATAGTAGCACTATTGTTTTAGCGCCTGTTATTGTTATAGTTAAATCTTCCCATATGGATTATTCGTAGAAGGTCAAGGAGCTAATGGAGGCCAATTATGCAGCCAGTCCCTACGATATATTCAAATTCAACATTTGCCACGAACTCTAACCCTACGAAACGAAGCTCATCGGCAAGAAGCACCTGTTTGATAGGAATGTCAATGAGGCGTTTACGAGACTGCCCCAAAAATATGTTGATGAGTTGATAGGCAAAACTGACAAGGATAATTTCATGCTGTCAAAGGAGCTCTCCGAATACGTTAGGGGAAGGCTCAGCTAATACACCAGAGGCATTGTGGAGCTTATGGAGGTTGAACACCCTGCTAATGAAATCAAACCACAACAACCGAAGAAGACCAAAAACAAAGAGGTCAAACAGAAGGAAAGTTCGAGGTAGGAAAACACTTCTTCTCAAAGTAGTTAGGATGAAGCTGGTTTATAAAGAGTCACTCGTTCGAGACTAGGCAGAAAGATTGAATAGGAGAAGCTCAAGAGTAAATCTAAAGGCAAAGGGAACTACCCTAAGAGCAAGTCTAAAAACAAATGACTCGAAAGTCCCAAATGATTGTATGACTCTAATTTTCAATATCAACGGTCAAACAATATAATACTATTGCTAATCGGTCGAATGCTGAAGTCTAAGTCGGAACCAGCAAATCTACCTCAAACCTCTGTCAAATAAAAACGCTAGAACACTTCTAAGGTAGACTAGCGAAGGCTAACCAAATTGTAGTCTTACAAGGCCGAAAACAGAGAGGAAGAGAGCAAACGAAGTCCTCCTAAGAAGACGCTAAAGAGAAAGAGAGACAAAAAGCCGAAGAAAAAGTTGAAAAGGGCCGTCGATGAATTCTTTTAGGATGAGGCTGACGAAGGTTCAGATGAGGACGAGGGCTCTCAGATTCTCGAATAGTTGGAGTTTGAGCCGAAACTTGATCGAGCTAAAGCTGCAAAATTATAGCAGCTTTTATATCCGAAATTTCATAAGAAGGAACTGTTCAGATAGCTTTAGGATCTAGACGAATAGTAAATAGACGAGCACTTCAGGACAAAGCGATACACAGAGAGAGGTATCGAAAATGAAGCAAGTTAACGTCCTTACATTTATTCTGTATTCGTGAAGACAGCAAAATTGTAGGGACTGTGCCTGAGTCTGATGCAGTACCTAAGGAAAACTAAAAAAGCATAGGTTAAGAACTAGTCTAAACGCAAACAAGAGGTTATATCTGTGTTCTTTTTCAAAATCAAATTCACAGGGTATCTATTTTTCGAGGCATACTCTGAAAAACCAATTAAAAACCTTCTATATGGAAGTAAGAATGGCAGGTTTAAAACACTCACGAAGATGGCTCCTGAATCTGTTTATACCCTGTTTGAGCCTCCTGTTAAGAATCCAAATCTCCCCAAAATCGGTCAGTTCGTTAGAATCACCACTGGAATGTATTAAGGAGACATTGGTAAGGTGATTGCCCAGCAGAAATTCATAGTTAAGGTACAGATTGTTCCAAGGGTTGATGTCAATGCCCTTAAGAATGTTTACGAGAAGCATTTGAACAAATAACCATAAGGAAAAGACAATTGGAGCATCAAGGGCGATATTATCAAAGAGCTCGAGTTAGACAGGGCTATTAAGATTCTCAACCATAAGAAAAAGACAGGAGAGTAGAGGCCGCCGAAGATGCTAATATTTAACGACTAGGCTATCGAACTAATTCACAAATTTACTTCTGGAAGGGTGACTACAACTGGACTGTTGGTTCTCAAGTACAAATATGGCGAAATAAACAAGGATGTAGGGTTTATATCTCCTAAAGAGGTGAGCTTTTTCCACCAAGAGGAAGATCTGTTTGGTTTTATGTAGAAATAACAGAAGAACTTCTACAAAAAGAATCCTATTTTAGTTGGGCAACTCGTACAGTCAATTGCTCCTGCTACTTCAGGACTCATGGGAGTTGTGAAGAGTGTTCGGGGAAGACATGTAACTTTCGAAGTTAAGAAACATAGTAAAACAGTTCAACAGATTAACTAACTAATCACCAATATAATCCCTGCTTTCAAACCAGGAGACTAAGTGACTATTGTTGGAGGGAATGATGCTGGAAAGGAAGGGATAGTGATTCAAATGTAAGGCCAGAAGACAATACTCCTGACTAAAAACGATAACCAAATACGAGTGCACACTCAAATGTTAATGCCGAAGTATTTAGCCGGGTTGGTTACTTTCCCCCAGCGAGACCCACTAAAACTGATGGTCGGGTGCTAAATCCATGATTTAGTGAAATACTAAAATGCCAAAGTGGGTATGGTCCTAAATAAGATGAGTGACCTTGTAAGAATCCTCAACTAAACCAACTCCATCTAGACTGTCAATGCAATAGAGATTGATGAAGTCATTAACACCAAGCATTTCAAATCTTTGGACTTCCATGGTAACCCAGTGACAAAATAATCAACAGTATTCTTTAGTTCTGGTGGTCAATCCATGAAAATATGTGGGGTTAAGCATGTATACAAATCAAATCTCTTCATTTTTCATCCTGATTTTGAACAAACTTAACGCATTAAAATAGTTCCTAGCAATCATTGTGCTGTCGCTAGTGGAGGATGGGAGATAGGGAAGCTGGGTCCTCGAAATTTCAAGAAGGAATCTGAGCATCCGATTGGTGAACTCATTAAGATTGTTTCTGGGTTACATAAGGGTTACCAAGCTACTATTGTGAAGCATCTGAATGGAGATTAAATCAGAGTACGGATAAGAGCGAATGGTAAGCTGGTTGATGTTCTTCTAGAGGCAATCCGATCAGAGAAAATGAAGAAGGATTATGAGGCTATATCCGACCTTCCAGCTGCTCAAGACCGATCCTCATTGGATATCCACAATACTACCCTAAACATATCGCTGGGAGAGTGATCTGTGTTAATGTTAATATAATAGGAATAATAAGGATAATAAAGTCTAGTAATGCAAGTGCAAGGAGTTAATATTAAGCCGTGTATCAACTACTCAGTCAAGCGCAACAGAAAGAAACAAGCATACAGCACACTGAACCCTAAACTTTATTTTCAGCAGATTCTACAGAAAAACAATGAGATGCTACCTGGATAATCCCTTTGGTAGTCTATCAACCTCCTCTAGAAGTGCATCAACAGCTATAGACCACCCTCTAAATGTGGTTCGAATATAATGAGGAATTGTTCAACTGCTGGCCAGACAGAACGAGTAAAAAACCAAAAATAATACAGTACAATAGAAACTACCTGCTGTAACAAACCTGTAAGCTTAAGTTGCACCTCTCCAAAACCCACCAAAATCCTAAACAACTTAAATGCCACTTCAATACTAGCTTAGAACTTCCAGACTAATGCTGTCTACGTAGGGAAGAGATCGTTGAGCGCAGTGGAGCACAGTCGAAACAAATAGAAGCTATCATCTTCATACAACATCTAATCTCATCTTCTGTCCAGATCCATGCAGAAGGAGATATCCCTGATGAACTCTCTGTTAGAGCCTTGCTCTATCCGTAAGAAGGTCATTCTGGGGAGAGGAGATGCCCCTCTAAATTCGCCTGTTGTGCATACCTAGCGGGATAAACAGCTTAGTCGCCCACGCAGGGTGTTCAGTCAGCAGGATCGGAATAGAATATTGAGCTCCAAACGGAATATCGAGCTGATGGTCAACAAATAGAAGCTCACCGCATGGTAGGAATACAAGTCTGAATAACCCGATATCCTGTGACTTTGCTTTTTTGTTAAACATTTCTATACAATAAGTAGTAGGGACACAGTGAATCAGAACCCACTGCTACTCGTCTAACAGCAGACCTTTGTTTTTGAGTCGCTCGTGTCTTCATCCTCTCCCATTTTATCCTGTAAGTGCAACTACAGTTGGTAGGCTACTTCGTTCGATAATAATGCTGCTTGCTAAATTATTATTATTTTTACCCTTATCCAAACCATTAGGTTACCGAATGCCAGCATGAACCTTTTAGAGCCAGCAGGTGCTTATTCCATGAGTTTCCTCAGTGACTGTATGCTTAAAATTTTGGCTCTGTTACGCTCAACACCAAACATACATAATGCATAGTATATCTTTTTCACACATAATCTTTCGGTTTAGTAGTTACTTCGGCTGGGCTTTTACTCTTCTACTGGCTTTTGGATCGGTTTCGTCCTCGCCTTTCTCTCTACTGGTTCTCCTCTTCTACTGCCTTCTTTCTTACGATCAAAATATTTTTTCAGCAGCACCTTCTTCAAAATCCTCCGATATCTTGAAGCCTTCTCCTCATTGACTGACTTTAACTTCTACAACAGACCACCTTCTAACAGGTGTGTCACGTTGTGCTAGCCAATCTACATACAGGATAGTTCCTGCAGAAACATCACCGCTTCAGAGGGAGATTCAATTACAGGGCAGGGTTAAGAATGAGTTGTAGTGAGAATGGGGGTGGGTTATGGTAGACTGCTAAGGTCTGAGCTGATATTTTAGTTTGAAAGGTTTAAATCGGTTGAGTATTTAGGTGGTGAAGTTTTCTTCTTTCCGATTTTCTTATTAACCGTTTTCGACTTGACCTTTAGTTTGGCGAACTCGGCTGCATTACATAAAGCAGTACTCTGGATATCACTAACCCCGTTGAGGATTCGCTCTGCCACTTAGATGGAGTCCCTTAAGCGACGATCGTGTTGGCCTTGCACCTTAAAGTGGAAGGTGGATTGGTTGAACTTGGCGATTTTAGTCTCTGAGAGCTGGCAACTGACTATGTCAGGAAGTTTGTACTATGAGTTTTCACCAAAGAAGTGAACGACGTACTGCTGAAGCTTCTGATCGTTGCGATCAACCTCGACAATATTGCTGATCTGAATAATTTGAGGGGTAGTACTGCGCCAGGCCACCAAGGATATCCGATGATTTTCGCCCATACAATCTCATTCAGTTCATACTCCATCTCCATTTTCCGGAATTTGAATTATTAATTATCGATTTCCATAATAACGAATTATTCCCTTCTCTAATTTCTTCCTTCCCCCTCAATTAATCATTCAACACTGCTTCTCTATTACCTTTTCTTATTCTATCGCATTTCCACACATTCTTTTGTTCATTCTCCTCAACCACCTATCATAATAGCCTACCCTCGCTTTCATTAGCCTATTCACACTGCCTACCCATGCTTTTAGGCTTTTGGCTTCCTCCGATCCAAATAGAAAATATCCCTATTTGGTAAGTGTGTGTTGTCGATGGGGTTTGAAGAGTTTAAACTTGGGGAGAGGGTGGGAGTCGGAGCAGCTCAAGGGGAGAGCAGTAGAGGAGAGGCCGAAAATGGAGAAACCGAGGATGAGGTGCAATTTGAATAACGATTGATGGAGCCTTGGGAGGGCTGGAGGGTGAGCTTACCTAGGGAAGCTTTGTTGGCCTTGGGAATGCATAGATGAGATGGCGTTGTGTGCCCATCCCGCTAAAGAATTTTAAATTTTCCAATTTAGCCTTGAACTGATTGAATTTTAGAGAATTATCTTCAGTGTACTGCGCCCACTTATAACGGTAAATTATTATGTATAGTGATGTCTCTGCCTTTTAACTGCCTACTGTACCTATTATTTCGCCTACAGTCTATTATGTTTGTTAATTATTCCTTATTTAATTTCTGGCTCTAACTTCCCTACAATTATATGAGCCCACTTCAAACCCTCAATCGAAGTCATTCTCACACTCTAACTGCTATTTGTATAAATTAAGTTAATAATGAGAGAAGTTTTGTAATTGGGACAGTCTACCCTACAAAGCTTTATCCTAGAAATACTCTCTTTTACTAAGAGACATCGTTCGATTGAATAAAGTTATTCAATACAATAGTTTATTTCATCCCAACAACAGTTGCATTACCTTAACGAGAGGGTGATGCTTTAGTGGATGGTTTGGCAGTTTATGAGGATTAAGTAATTAAAGTTGAAATGATAATCGACGAAGTTGTTTGGTCAGTCATCAACAACAAGCACTGTGCGTTCAGAATAAAAGCAGACACTCAGAACTTCTGTCGAAACTAGTACAATTTAACTGGTCTGTGCAATCGAAAGTCATGTCCACTCGCCAATTCCCAATATGCCACTATCAGAGAATAAAAGGGAGTGTGCTATCTTTACATGAAAACAGCTGAGAGAGCCCACATGCCCAATAAACTTTGGGAGAAGGTTAAGCTAGATAAGAATTACCAGAAGGCACTGGAACAGATTGATGAGAATCTGATCTATTGGTCTCCGTTCATAATCCACAAATGCAAGCAGAGACTGACGAAATTAAGGCAGATGCTGATTAGAATGCGAAGGATGAGACTGGAAGGAGAGAAGGAGATTGTGCCTCTGAAAAAGAAAGCTGAGAGAAGAGATAAGATAAGATAACAGAAGGCGCTGATTGCTGCCAACATCGAGCAGAAGATTGAGGAGGAACTGCTGGAGAGACTAAAGATGGGAGTGTACCAGGATATCTACAATTATAACCCCAATGCTTTCAACAAGATTGTTGGGGCAGAGGATAATTAGCAGGAGCAAGGTAATAAGTAAACTATTTAGAATAGGAAAGCGAGTCGGAAGAATTTATTATACAATCGTAGGAAGAGGAAGAGCCGATCGCATAGCAATGGTAGACCTAATTCTGATAGCTTTATGTATGTTGAGTGGTTAGCGAAGTATTAGAATAAGAGTTTCACAAATATTAGGGACCGCCCTGAGACTCGATAAAAACGATAACTAATATTAGCAATTGTCATAATTAATAAGCGTAGATGGCTACCAACAACAGAAGTAATCCACGCAGGTCCTTACTTGAAAGAGCACTCTGATCAGATTTGCGATCGATTGACAGCGTATTTCAGCTCCCACAATTCCTACTAGTAAAACTCCCGAATGAGGAACAAGAAGATGCTCAACACCATCAAGATCGCCCTTGAGGTCGAGCATCAGCTTAACTATAACCACTTCTCTGAAGGACTATTTATGGGAAGGGTGAGTTGACTCAGCAAAGATACCAGCCCAAATTACATTAAAACTAAATAAGCCGATTTCCTTCGGCATGGAAAGGACACAGTCAACGAGATGGGCAGGTTGTTCAAGCGTCTGAAGAAGATCAAAACCAAACAGGTCATGAGCAGGTACATACTCACGGGACTGATGACCGTCGAAAAATTGGTTTCGATCTCCGGGGTATCCAACCAGTCCGAAATCCTCGCAGAATTCTCTTCCTTCATTGTGCAGATCAAGGAGAATGCGTTGGAGGTGATTGACGAATTGCTGCCTAATATTGAACTTACAAATTAATTATGGATATAGATGGGTCTGCTAAAGGATAAATAAATGACCAACCCAAAAATCAACCAACCAGTCATATTTCGCATTCACTTAAATTCTCGAATCGCAAGGGCATGCTGTTTCTAAACAGAGACAACCTTCCGATTGCAGTTTCGTGCGTCAACAATTTTATTAATTAATAATTATTTCCCACCGAAGACTGTGACTACTCTGGACTGCAGATGTTTCCGGTAGAGAACAGCAATTCGTGACTCCGGCCGGCACAAACTCCTCGAGGCCCCGATAAAAGCGATGGCTACTTTGAGAAATGGCCATAAATTAATTAATAAACATGAAGACTTCCGCACCCAACAAGAGGCTCGTATGGGCCAAGGTCAAGGGCTACCCCTGGTGGCCAGCAACAGTACTTCCTATTCCCATGCAGGTCACTTCCTGGGAGGAGCACTCCGACCAGAGTCGCGATCGAGTGACCGTGTATTTCCTCGGAGAACAGTCACAGTACGTTATGACGTAACCCAGCGCTGAGGTGAAGAGCGAGTCGATCCAGGACTTCCGCAAGTCCTACTAGTAGCACTCACGGATGAGGAACAAGAAGCTGCTCAACGCCATCAAGATCGCCCTTGAGGTCGAGCATCAGCTCAACGATAACCACTTCTCCGAAAGCCAGACCGCAGTAGACGAGCGCAAGGAGCCCAAGGAGTCCGAAGCGTCGGAGACCAAAGTGCAGGAGCCACTGTTTCAACGGCTTTCCGATAAGATAGAGATGAAAAATGTGTCGTCCACGATCGACAGTCATAAGACACTGCCAATCGAACAGGAAAACGTCGAGGAGCACTCCTTCGACCATCCCAAGCTCCCGATTCGAAAAGCACGCAGTTCACAACCAGCGAAGGAGCTGGCACGGATTCCTTTTCGGAAGTACCAGTAGATAACCCTCGAGGGCAGGATTGTGGACCTCCTGAACAACCTCCGGCATGGGAAGGACACCGTCAACGAGATGGGCAGGTTGTTCAAGCGTCTGAAGAAGATCAAAACTAAGGAGGTTATGAACAGGTACATTCTCACGGGACTGATGACCGTCGAAAAATTGGTTCCAATCTCCGGAGTATCCAACCAGTCCGAAATCCTCGCAGAACTCTCTTCCTTCATTGCGCAGATCAAAGACAAAGCTTTGGAGGTAATCAACGAGTGCGGCCCCTTATAAGAAGAGTTCGGAGGACTATGGGGCGACTGTCTTGAGCAGCCAGCGTAGGCAAAGGACCTACTGAAGGTAAGAGTGAGTTGACTCAGCAAAGGAACCAGTCCATAACCAAGACTATCTATTACATCTTGAAGTCCAAGAAGCCAGCCGTCGACTACGAGAGACTTAGAACACTGAGCGTAGAGATCTACGCAGACTGGAAGGTGAGACTCAACGAGGAGAGCGAGAACGCTCACGGGCAGAGGCGGATACTGCAGTTTTTTAAGAGTCTGAAGTAGCTGCCTGAGGAGTACTTAAATTCGGAGGGGTGTGCTCAGTAGGTGCGGAGGATCCTGGCTGATAACTTCATGCATTGAGTGATGATTATATTGTATTCTGAGAAAAGCCATAATTGTAACAGTATGACACTAACAAAGAGCTAACATTAGTTATTATAAAAAATGCCTAATACAGTGGGTAGAATCGGTGGTCAGGAAAAGTAAATTTAGTCTGGGATTGTTGAATCAATTTTTATGTGTATTTTCTGGCAAAGGTAATTAAATATTAATGAACAGCAAGTAACCAAACCCAGGATAGCCTCCCTTCGTTATCGGTTACTGGCCCATACGCTACAGAGCACAGGTCATAAGGCTGCTCTGCTAGTATTTGGACCTCAATTACATCGATAAACTCTACCAACACCCCGATGACTGGTTTCGCAATCGACCGCAGCAATAGTTCCAGGATTGGATGTTTGTCGATCTGCCCTACCTGATAAAAGGCGGCGACCACTTTACAGAGACTATTCCGATCTTAAACTACATCATGAAGACAGCGAACCGCACCGACCTGCTGGGAAAGACCTTGGAGGATGAGGCGCAGGTCGATATGTTCATGTGGACGATAGACAGCATTTACAAAAAGATAGGCAAGCTCTGTTGTCCCAACAAAAGCTAGCAAGAGATGCTGAAGGATAAGGCAGACATCTGGGACAACTTCCTGAAGGAAAAACTCAAATTCATGGAGTTGTGCCCCCAGCCACCCGAGACTGACTTCTTCATGGGGTACCTGACGATTTGCGATTTGTTCATCTACGAGCTCAAACCGTACTGCGAGTTGATATTCCCCGACAGCACTAAGAATTGTCACAAGCTTCGGAGAATCGCCGAGAATGTCAGGAAGCTGCCAGCTATAAGCAGCTATGAGTAGTCGGAGAGGGCCATCAAAAACTGGCTACCTGGCGATGCCTTCAAAAGAAATATAGACAAGCACAGGTAACAGTCTGGGCACTGCCACCAGTGATACGGTTGACTTTTGAGGTATTTAGTCCTACACTTTGAGTTGTTTGCTCTGCTTCTTCACTTTGAGTTATTTACTCTACCTCATCGTTCGCTTTGCGTTATTTGATCTCCTCCTTTAGTTCAAATATAATACTATACTTTGATTTAGTAACATGGAGGAAACTAACAAAAGGCACAGAAACTACACTGCCGAAGGAATACCCCAATTCGTCGATAAGCTTGACGCCATTCTGTCGGTAAGGTCGGTCTAAAGCAGAAACCATAGCACAGCGACATAATATCGTGGTCGACCGATGGGAGAGCATTCCTCATAAAGAATGTCACAGAGTTCACAGACAGCATCCTCCCTCTATTCTACAACCACAACAAGTACAGCTCGTTTATCAGACAAGTAACTACTCCCTTAATCCAGCTCAACATGTATAATTTCAGTAAAGTTCGTTCGGATGAAGCCGATCACGTCTACGCTAACGAATATTTTATGCGAGACCACAGGTACCTGATTAGCTATGCAGATAACTGTACCGAAACATCCACAGGAGAGTTACGGGATAAAATGGGAGAGCGAAGGGTGGGTAACTGGTGCTGAAGACATTGGACATAAAACCTAAAGCCTACTCGAAGGAACTGCAAGACATCTCGAGGAAGCAGGCGGAGATGGAGATGATCTGCATGAAACTGCTGAGAGAGAACCAGAACCTGATTTCTCAGAACGCCAAGATGTGGAAAAAGATCAGCAAAAGGCTCGAAAAGAAGGACAGGAACGTAGAAAAGCTGATTTACTTCCTGCTGCTGGGCAACAACCAAGCCTCCATCCTCGACGGAGAGACGCAGCTTAACGCCCTGCAGTCTTTGCTGCAGACACCCAGGCAGAACAATAAATTGCTGATGGAGGACGAGGATAGCTTGAGCGAGGATTCGAACGACAGCTTTGAAGAGGAGGAGCCAGAGGAAGACATCGAGCCGAAGCGCAGCCAGAAAACGACTAGCAATCCCATTATGAATTTGTTGGCGATGCTCGGCAAGAAAAAGGGAAACAAACTCCTGCAGATGTTGGTGGAAGACCCTGGCAATCTGCCGGGGCTCAAAAAGAAGAAATCCACCTACACCATCATCGACCCTCAGAGTCATGCCCCGAACGGAGTGACCTAAATCATACTGCCAAAGGCAACAGAGAACCTATGCATAAAATAGAACGGAGAGAGCAGCAAGTCTAACTCTCCCAAAGCGAGCGATTCTAAGTCCATAGCGTTTTCGCCTTCCCTAACTCCAATACATTTAGCTCACGAGCCTCTGGACAGCAGCATACTATCGGAGGTGATGTTTATGAACCCATAGAGCGATTCTGCGCATCCTCATGACGTAGGAGACTGGCTGAATGAAAATTGAATGCCTAAATGATAATTTACTGACATATTTTGTGATTTCTGTTCAATTCGAATTTCAAGGTCGTTATTAATTAAAAAAAAACAGTTAGATTAAGTCTGCAACTGCTGATATACCTAGCTCTCTCGACCTTCATGTAGCTTGGGAAGGCTTCGGCTGTAGTAAATACCAATACCTCTTACACCTCAGTCAAATATCCAAATTCAAGAGACTCAAGCAAAAGAAAGGCAAGTTACGACCAAACCCAGCTTTTAAATTCAAGAAAAGTCCAGGCGAGGGCATGGCTCGGTATTTAGCACTGATTTGAAGGACCCGGCTTTAAAAAAATCAACTGTTCAGAGGAAACGCTTCCTAAAATATCAGGGGTTATTAAAACTAGCGGCACTGCATCAAGACTACCTACGAAGACCGATGACATCCTCCTGCTGACCCGTTCTTCACCGGCCTCGCTAGGAGGTGGTGTCTTCATGCGTAACCATGATACACCTAATCCAATATTTTGTTCCTATTTTTTACGAATATTATCATTCCAAGAATAGAATAATGGACAAATCTAGCAATCGGCGATTCAAAACTTCCATCCTGGATGAAACGAAGAGGTTCCTGCGAATAAAACAGTCCACTTTCAGAAACGGTGTGTCCAATGTATTCAGTCACAGATGCTAAAATAAATCCAGCAGGGATAAGGTTGAGTTCTTTATCCCCATCAAGTAAGAGAACACCAAGCAGGATCCAAGCTATTTCGTTGAGGAAAAACTGCACCTAACTATTCGTAACTCTAACAGTTCAGTCTAAACTTTTCGAAAGAAGGAAAGGTCATGCGAAACTCGAAAGAATTTAATTGACATGATGAATTGGCTACATAACTGTTTGGAATCCCTGCAGAACATGAGTTAAGAGGTAAGCTCTAGTTAATTCAGTAAACAGCATCCCAGTAAAGTACTTTTGATTACTTGCAGAAGGTGTATTCTGCTTGTATGTTAGAACTTATTTAGACTACACGGAAGGAATGTACTTAGAGAGCCTAGATCTTGTAACTGGTATGGAGCAATTTAATGGATCTTTCAAAGTGGCTGGAACAGTATTTCATAAAGAAGTTTGCCAGCTACACTAACAAACTCATTTGCAAGTCAGACTAGCAGACTCGCAAGCACCTATTTACTATTGACTAACTTCAGAACCAAGTAAAAAGACTTAAGGATGAGATAGAGAAGAGATAGAAGTTCTTCTATTAAGTGGTTAAGGATAATAGGTTGCTGCGACAAAGAAACAACAAGCTTCTGTTAAAGTTAAAATTTCAAGAGGAAGGAAATGTTGCTTTGAAGGAGGAAAATCTAGCATTTTACAAGGAGAACGAGAAAATGAAGATGATACTCTCCCAGGAGATAGATGTTAAGAGCATAGAGATTCTTAACAAGAGGATTAGGGATATTGAGAAAAGTCTTCTGACTCGAAAGCACACAACGAAGAAATCCCTTGTGAGTGAGATGAAGGAGAAGGAGATAACATCTAAGTTCGAGGAAGAAATTAAGGTCATAATCAAACGGATAAACGAGGAGGATATATTGGACCTAGAGTATGAATAGCAGCAGGCTCAGTCGCATGTTGAAAGACAGGTATTTTAGAATACCACGGTTCAGACTTAGAAGATTAGAACTTAGGATAAATCAGTTAATACCTATCAGCTAAACTCCATCAAGATGACTGCCGACATGTAGATACAGACTCAACCCAACTGTAGAAGCTTAGCGAAAGTTTACAGTTACAAGATAGAACAGTTTAGATCATAATAACTGAATACCATAGGTAAGATGATTGGCCAATCTTCTCGATAAAGAAGGATATCTCCTGCTGGTCCAGGAGAGGGCGCAATTAGAAGAATGTCGGCAAGTTCAAATCTAATGTTTCTGAGGGGGGAGCTCGACCAATCAACATTTCTGAAGAAGTTGGAGTAGGTCCCAAGAGATTACGAAGACAAAGTTAACAAACTAAATAACATCTATTATGTAATAACAAAAGTTATCGATGCCCTAAGAATGAATCTTACCGGTATGGCCTCTTTTGAGCAGATTAGAGCTAAGCAGGACACTAGATTAAGCAGTGGAAGAGCTCTAAACGAAATGAAGAAGCTTTTCATAAGTGAGGGCATTTCAGTTGTAGATAAGCATAATCAAACAAAAAATGGAGTCTTTCCTCGGCCGAATAAAAGCAGCGAGTTACAATCACAAATGGATAGGAGAAGAAGTAAACAAATATCGGCTAAAAATGCATAGCAGCTGAGCAATATATTAAAGATGGCAGACAAGGATAGTGAGTAGGGATTGGACTTTTGGTTCGCACCCAACCTTCATTACAAGAGAAACGGAGTGAGCCCTAAGGCAATTTACGATAGAACTCGAAAATAGTAATCTAGTCAGTAGAAATCTAAAAACTCCTATGTACGGAAGAGTATTTTTAAGACGATGTCTGATTCCCAACAGAGCAACTAAACTACCTCCAAAAATTTATAACCAAATGGGTATCTGCAGCCTTACCACATGGCCAAACTGATGAGCACGAGATAAAAGAAGTTGTTAGATTAAAAGGAGAACTCACCCGACATTAGCTTATCAGTAACCCCCGTTCGCAGATCATTATAACAACCTAAATAATACTAAAAGTCTATAGCATAATAACCGGTACTCTAAACGGAGCTAGAATCAGAAGATTCTTGCAAATCGAGCATAAGTTCTGAGTTTTCAGACACAATAGTTGAGAGCCAAATAAATAGCAGTGAAAATAGATAACTATCCGAGGTATCCCCTCGAGGAAGTGAGGATAGCTCTAATATCCCAACATTCACTCTGCCTGATGAGATAATTTCGATAACTTCTTCTAAAGGTCGTAATTCTAAATCACATAAAAAATCAGTATTGAAGAAAAAGAGTTCCAACAATATAGAGAGATTTAAGATAGTAAGCGCTAATTTCAAAAGTAGGTAGGATATAATCAACTATTTCAATAAGGCTGCCGGCAAATAACCTCCGAATTCTATGAGTACCCCTCAAATCTAGGTTATTAAGAAAAATCCATTCAATGGTAATATCGATACGAATACTCTGAGTGCCCCTCAGATGTAAATAGTTAGGAGGAATCAACTAAACGCATATGTAGATAGGGATTTAACTGAACAACTACAGAATGCACTGGAGGATATTTCATTCACAGCAGATTCTAATTATTCTTCAAATAAGAATGCTATCCCTGCAATTAATGCACTCATCAATACATTATAGAAATCCATGATTGATAAGCTGAGGGCTCAGCAATAGGCTAGGGGGTAGTCAAAGTCAGCCACACCTTACGGTAGAAATATGCTGAGAAAACTGTTTAACTTCATTCTTAAAGAGGTCTATCGGCAGCGATAATCTCTCATAAGTAAATAGTGTGATTTCAAATACTTCCTGCAGCACTGGGTACTGTATCGGTATGGTTTGAATGAACTCTGCCATTAAGTAACCTCAAAGATAAGGTTAAGTTTGAATAGATGCAAGAACTAGTGTCCTGAGTTCAGATGTCTAAGTCTATTACTATCGAATAAGAGCGATAAGTACATGTTTAGGAAGGGTATTTTCCGCATACTTGTTCTGTTTGTTGAGTACGGAGTGGATAACTGCTAGCTACTCAAATAGAATGCAGACCCTAGTGTGTAACTCAGTAAATACCAATAGTTTCTAGCGTAGTTGCTAAGTGTCTTCTACAATTATGAGAATATAATAACGTTCGTGAAATCCATAATCAGCAAGTACGACTCAACAACTATAAATCCATTTACCCTTTTTGAATAGGTTTACTAGTTTATATAAAGAACAAGTTCGAATAGTCAGCTAAGTAGCCTAATAAAGTGCCTATGCTAATTGCCTGGGTACTCCCTCGAACAACTCACCCTCGAAAGTCTAGTGAACCTCTGGAGTGTTCTGTAACCCAACCAATACCTACTTGAGAATGGTTTCGTAAAACTGCTTAAATTCGCCAAACTGCAACAACAATAATAAGGGAAGAGATTATCGATTCCTGTCTATATGTTGGTAATGCTCAGTAGAAAATATGGGTGGAATCTACTAATTAATCCAATCTAACAGCTTAACGTCCGGTACGAACAACACTTCGGTAAGATTATGCCTCACCAATAAATACTGAAGATATGGTAATTTGAGCGTTAAGTTTTTAATCATCATATTCCTCAACGCTCCTCCCTAATCTAACTTCTAGATAGCAGGATGAATCGATACAGGACTGGACTAACTAAAACTAAACCCTAACTCTTCCCTACTATTCTCTACCAATTTGTAAAGCTCAGTCTAGCAGGAGAGGTATTCAGACATTGTCAATACTAGTTTATTTAGTCAGATTTAGATTGCATTCAAGTCTATGCTAATCGGCTGTTAAGGAAAAAGGAAGCGATGGAGATGTTTTCGTGATTGCTATGTGTATATACAGTCATTTGTAGTTGATTGATACATCTAAATAGTCTCCTACTCTGAAGCCACATTACTCTAGCGTTCTGTCGTCTTGTCGATCCCCTCTCTTATGCAGGAAAATAGTTCCTAGTTACTTTTTACTCCAAACCTCCTTCGAATCGCAATTAACGCGGTAAAACTTGAAGTACTGCTGGGAGCGTGCACTTGGGAGCACTGCCTTGATTATCTAGCAAATGTCCCTGAGAGTTGTATCGAACCTAGAATAAGCAAATAAATACCAGAAATGCAATTGCAACTACCTGTCGACTGGCAGCTTGGCTGGGTCTTTGAATAGTTCCAATCCTTCATTTTAGTTCTTAAGAGAGTAGAAAATTCTAACTAGAAAGGGGCAGGATGTTTTGTGGGAGTTTTAGGTCATACCAAAAATATAAACTTAATATTTACATCAGACCTATTCAAAGTAGGCTGTCCTGTGCCTCTAGTATATACTCATAATGTTCATGTTAGGGATTATTGAGTATTCTGGGGATGTTTTTGAATCTGGGAGGTCGTCCCCCTGAGATGCCTTCACCCATCTCAAAATATCCTTGTAGTTAACTTTCATGTATTGAGTCTAATCATCAGTTGCTTACTCCCCACTCTTCACCTTCCTAATCGGTTTATAGATAAATCTTCGGGCTGTCTTCACCTCCTCCCCTACTTTATCTTTGGTAACAAGTTTAAATGTCCTATTAATTTTATCTGAAATCTACTTAAACTGAGCATCCTCTGCAGTCTAAATCTCAAACCTCTCATCTATGTTCTCTAAATGCTCGAAAACAGCAGGTCCTTCGAATATCCGTTACCATAGAGCGATTACTGCTTTATCCCATCGTTTGCTTTTTAAGTTTAACGCTGCAAACAATTAACACTATGGATCTGTCCTCATTAATTCCTTCATTATATTTTTAGTGTTGTCAGCATATCGATCAATTTAGTCCTGAGTAAACCGAACATTAGAACCAGGTAGTTTAGGATAGTTAGCTTTAGCCTATTCAATTTGTTGGTTGAGCTTGCTAATGTAGAAGAATATGGGAGGTTGGACTGCATCAATAAAACTGGGTTGAGTACTGAGTTACACCTCAAACTGTCTAGCGATGGCCTGAGCAGCAACATATGGTTAATTCAGCTTTTAAGTTATCCTTTTCTGGAACATTTAGAGTCTCAGTTTCTATAGCTATGCTAACACTAGAACATAAACATCCTATTATTGTATGGTAACATAGCAACTGCGAGCTACACCTGCTCCTGCCACTTTCCATGCTATCCAAGAATCTTACTTGGGTTGTCTAGCGAAACAACTTATCAGACAGAAGGTAATTCTATCGTATATCCACCGTACTATGTAGCGGAGGATGGACAGAATGGCGAAGAATATGGAGACTATTGGAGCAGCACAAATAGCTAGGAGTACTACTAGAATAGCAATACAGTCTAGGGCAGCCTTGATAGTCGATGTTATGATTGGACACCATAGCTCACTGCATTAATTCTCCTTGTCTTTTTAGTAGTCATGATCGAGGTTGTATACGAAAAGACTAAATAGATAGTGGAAGAGTATCAGTATGGGAACCCATATCCAAGCAGTGAGCAGAATAATGAGGTAGAAAGCAGCATTAACAAGAATCAAAATAGGCCGAACAATGAGCTGGTAGCATACAATATAGAGCAGAAAGACTACGATGTAAAGCCAGAGAAAATGGAACACTCTGCTGAGCATCTTCCCACAGAAACCATAGTCAGGTTACTCTTAGAATCTCTATCGGGAGTCACTAATATATTAGCAGGTATCAACAACCTGCCGAGCGATGGGAGTACGTTAGATGCCAGGGTAGCGACCAACCTCCCCCGTGTCTGGATTTACTGTGTAGATGGGGTAGAAGCGTCGGCAACCAAAGATAATACGAAGGCCTAGTTTCCCTACAGTCATGTTGCGATAGGCACAATACATGATGTTTTTAGTCCAGCACCAATATCTTACTCCATAGAGTAGGAGTCTCCACCCACAAGTATCAGTCGCTATTTCTATTGTTTCCTATTTAACCAGTTAATAATGCAGCCCATCTATAAACTCCACTCTATAAGGGGGAAACAGTTTAATCTTCTGTACGAACGTTCTATTAGGTTTGTAGAGGATATTGGACTCCTGTGTCTATTTGAGAGCACACTCATAATCTTCTAGATGTTAGATGTAGGTGCTAAAATAGGGAATTTAAAGTTTCTTATGTAGTCTCTACAACATTTGAGTTCTATTCTGAATACGAAGCTACCCAACATTAGTATTGTACTGTTACTGGAACCAGGTGGCAGAGTGCCTGCGAATCGGGTATTTCATTTCCATTTCGGAACACAGTGCCTTCTAGCTTCTCTCCATCCTCAGGCGATATTCGTTACAGATATCTCGAATGATCTGTTCCTTCCGAACTAGAAATCGCATGTGCTCAGCTAATTTCCTATCCACCTTCTTAGAGTTTACAAGCTGAAGGTAGATTTGTATTTTTTATTGTTAGCATATCTGTTAGAATTACTACTGGGGAAGCCACTCAGTTACCTATCTCTTTATCTGTTCGAATCGCACCTCCCAGGCTGCTAGGAACTCATCACAAAGCTCACTGATATATTTTTCTCTCAGTTTCAGATCCTCTTCTGCTTTCTATCTCAGCTGTAATGGCAGAGAAGTAGGAGGCTTCCTCAGATAGTTGAACAGGGTATTATCGAACGTATTGCTGTAATTCTAGAATATACGTAAGTGTCTATTCATCTCCAGTTAGAATATGGGGTCCACCTTGTACCCTACCTTCAGGTTACTGGGAACTCCAACTAGAAGCCTCGCCATCTTCCTGAAGTAGTTCACCACGTTCCAACTCCTAGTTTTAAGGGAGAACCAGTCGTCCCCCAGTATCTGATTCTTCACAACATACGAAATATTAAAGCTAAATCCTAAGTTAGAATGTAGAGTAGCACAAATCTTTCGGTTGCCCTTGTAAATAAAACCACTTATATGCCACCGATCAGGCATTCCACCTGCTGTGGGTTGGACATTGAACTCTGCAGACTACCGGATACTCTAAAGTTGCTCTGAACTCAAAGGTTCCAACTCAATATTGTGAGCTAGCATCTGCCTGTGGTATGCTTCAATCATGGGTTTGTTCCGGGTGGTTTGGAAGTTGCTGGCAGGGAGATCGAACTTAAAGTCTGAGTAGGTGGTGGGGTACTTTAGTCTCGTTACCAGGTGGAAAATTTATCACGAAGAAAAAAAGCTAGTCTTTGGAGGTGTTGTCGAAGAGCAGGATCCTCTGGTTATGATGTTTTGTGGGAGGAAGGAGGCCGACAAGCGAACACATCGCAACGAACCAATCTAGGCATCCGTGTACCAAGGGGATGCCTGGGTTATTGATTGGGTATCATCATTATTTTATTTTAAAATGAGTTCGGTGGCTATACATGTGGAGGGATCGATATCAAGATATTAATACTGGCGTTAGACTACAGATAGCAATACGAGAGATCCTTTGATATTCAAATGTAAATAGTTGTTAGTTTTAAGTGCAATTAGATCGCTACAGAAGGGTATTCATAACAACCAACAGAGGTAAGCTCAAAGACAAGACAAAACTTGCTGGATTTCAGGCAAACTGAAAAACGAATAGTTTATAAACTTACTTACCTTGTTAATTCTTTGTATTTGAACATAATAATAAAATGAAACTTATGGCTTAACATTTATGAATAGCCAACTTAGTAATTTACCCTCCAAAATCAAACTGCTGTAGTGACATTCATCAGGTGAATAGACATCAGAATTTAATATTCCAACTCTAAATTGTATTGCTGAGTGGAGCATAAATCCAACAATCAGACAGGCAGGTTAAGCTCTACTGGACTGAACGAACAGATTTTTAATATGTTAAACTGCCGGGTTAATAATATTATATTTGATTCAAATAGTTGAGAATGGAAGCTGACCAAATTATCAAGCCCCAACCTCCCTTACCGAAGGTTAAAGATCCAGTACTTATCTTAAAGACATAGTTTTTCGAAAAGATTTGGAAATATGCGCTGCTCGTCTGCTCAATTACGGGGGCGATATTGATCGATAGGGTTTTCAAATATCGTAGCTCCTTACCTTCCAACGAGTATCATGGTAGTGGCTATCACCTCCTCGCAGCTCTTCCCCTGATGCTAGTCTTCCAGTTGTGTAAGTTGTCCCTCACTCAGCCAAATCATATTTGGATAGAAAGTATAGCCCTCTCATAGCTACTCTTCTATCTAACAGTCGCTACAAAACCTAGGAGAAGAAGGATTAGAGATCCCATTTGCTCTCTAAGTGGATGTTCGATGTATTTTACTACGCCACAACAGCGGTAATAAGTGTTGTTACTTAGATTATTGGAGTGTATATTATGATCGATCATTAGTCCTTCCCTGATTTTTCTCATGGAAGCCTTATGTGCAAAAATGTTCTATCCAGAACGATCCCATAGACACATCTAACTGCAATGGAATATTTTTACATTATCCAGTTCTGTACCCTTTGCCTTACTCAGCCAACCACCTCCATGCCCTCGTCTCCCACTGTCTAAACACTAACGTGTATGGAAAATCCAAGTTTTACGAGTTCTGTCTACACCATGGTATGGCAGTGTTTCTAATATTCTATTCTTACATGCTAAACATCTGGACTATCGGAACAATGGTGCTCATTTTCCATGATGCTTCCGACGCTATGCTCATCATAGGAAGGTTCTACTTGGTAAATACTGCTGTAATTTAGGATATGTAAAATAAGAACATAAAGATAATGACAGGTCTGATCGTGCTGATATTCGTAGTATGGATATTCTGTAGGATGGTGATGTTCCCAATATGCTGCATTTACCCAGTGTTCTCTGAGAACAGTCCAATCGAAGTTTTGTACTTTATGGCTTATTCAGATTCTTAGGTTACATGGAGAGTGGGCTGTTATTAATGCACATATACTGGACCTATTTCTTCGTAGATTCGGCCACATCATTCAGCAAGCGTAAAATCTGATATTAGTAACAATAGTTGTATTTTATAACCAATCACTTTTTTCTTCCATAGAAGAATTATTAAATGAAATTCCCTACCTTTGTTCTAGTAGGCTGCCTCATTCTCTACTCTTTCGATTGTATGCCAATTTAGGCAGGACTCCATCATTCCAACACGTTATTACAAACAAAGCTTGCCAATCAGACTAATGTAAACATGGATAGATCAGCTTTTAAGGTCGACAATCGTTAAAGAGCCTCCTTGAGAAGCAAAGAAAACGGAGAGGAGGCTTCATATAAGGCTGAAAATGAGATTGGAGATTAAAGTAATTAGAATTGCATTTAAAAGGTATATGGTAAGAAACGGCAGTAAGAGAAAATATTTAGGACTATCCCTCCGATTGTAACTTACAGGTATACTCCTCTTGATGTTAAACAGAAATAGCTGGATTAAATGGAAAAATTGCTCGAGATGGCAGCTAGAAAAGGGACGACCTCAAGCTATTCCGAATACATCAGTCGAATAAAGGCTAGGGAACAGATTCAAGCTTTGTTCACTCCCAAAACATACAATACTCTCCCCACCAAAAACCCTATGTATACTGTTTAGGTTGTACAGTTGCCACCGAACTCTAGCCCAAAACCCTTAACTTACAACCCAGTGACAGGACAGGATTTATATGGGTGTCGAACTCCACCCAGAACATTATATTCTAAATATCAAATCGTTGTAACTAAAATAAAGAATGCTCCTGAGCCTACTTCTGAACAGCCTAAATACGAAACCAAGCTATTCCAAGGGCAGCCTTTTAATCTCATGAGGGTAAACTCTGCAGGAGTCCTTAAGTTGCCAAACACCTTACCAAAGCCACTTCCAATAATGACAAATATCAAAAACTCCACAATAGCAACCAAAAACAATACGGAAAATGCAGCAGGCTCAAGAGGGATTATTGCCAAGAAATGAATAAACTTTTTACACTTTATTCTAAATAAACCTATGTACTATAACGAGTCCAGCTATTACAGAGCTAATCCCTTCTATCGGCAGGGATTTCTACCGGATAGGGCTTTTGTCAATAGGAGAGTGAATGAACATCTAGTATAACTTCCACAGGGGGACAGTCATTTCAACCCCACCACCCGAAAGCACTTCCAAGTATCAGACAAATCATAAATACATGAGAATGCCATACTTTTTCATCCTGACTAAACGTACCCTCCCACCTAACATAGTCTTAAGCCTACAGTAGCCGTACAGAAGGAATTCCAGCGCAATTTAGAGACTAAGGATATTGAGGGTGCAGTTTCAAATAGTCTTGTGAGTCCAGTGGTCAGGAATCGATTGAGGTCTCAGCAGCTCAAATAGATCTATGAGGCTTCAGAGAAGATTAAGAATGTAATGCCAACCAACCATTACTATGTGCCTCCCTCCAGAGAGAGGAAGTAGGAAATGGCTAAACTCTACAAATAGTAATCTGCTCTTCTTAATGGATCTCACACTAACGAGTCAACTCCTAGCAGCACAGCCAACAAAAGGAACTATCATATGAAGGATAGAGTACCCTCTCCAAAGTATAGATAGAATACATAAACTGCACGACCGATCCCGAATTCCTACTCTCAGCAACTATAGAGGAGTTTAGACAGATAGCAGCGTAATCACCGACAGCACCAAGTAGAATTGCATAAATAACTCAGCAAATTAATCAGTCACTGGATAAATACCATGAGGGCCATGTTACTGAGAAAAAACTGGTTGTAAATTTAAACCCGCCAGAGGATGCACTGAAGACACAGATCAACGAGAGAATGCGACGAATATCGTAGGGTAAATAACAGAGACCATAACCCTACCACACAATAGAGCAACCTTTAAGCCTGGTTGCTACCCGCAGAATAAACCCCACATTCCTGTCTTACGGAAGCAACCCTTTTAACTTAGTAGCGAAGAATATAATCCAACAATGATTGTGCTTAACATTTAAGTTTCAAGGAGAATAAGTGAAGACTGTCTTTATGTTGGGAATGAAATCGCGTACTGCTGCTTTAACATCAGGATCGTATACGAATGCCATGATGATAGTGATGAGCTTAATTAGTCGGTGGGTACCTTCACAATAAAACTAATGACTGATAGAGTGAGCACAAACCCAGAAGCTCCTGAAGAACCGTTCTGTTTGTATTCTGCTGAACTCCAGGTGACTCCCCAGTAAATCAGCCAGATGAAGTCTACCACCCAGGTGGCCACAAACAAATAGAATAGCCTTGATTTCTGGTTCTACGTTAAGTGATGTCCTACATTGCTGCTCTTGAGGTCCCAGAGGAAGTAGGCGAAGGTGAAGAGGGGGAGGTTGTAGTCTGCCCGTTGGAAGCAAGTAAAGCAGGAGATGAGAACGATAGCGAGGAAGAGCTTCTTGATGTGTTCGATCATGAGCTAACTGAAATACAAATTAAATAATAACACTCTGCCAATAATACCTTAGCTCCACTCCACTTCAGATGGAGAGTATTTGAGAGTTATATATTATCTGTTATTATGCAAGCACAAACTTAATCACAAAAACTAAAAGCACTCGTAGATGAAAAGTTTAAGATGTTTGACGAGAACAAGGACGGATACCTGGAAATTGATGAGTTTGCAGATGTGCTTAACGATATTTATAAAAGGATGGGCCAGGAAAGGAAGGTGAGTGTTAAGGAGGCTAGATAAGTACTCGCAAATTTCGACAAAAACGGAGATAAACGGCTATCTAAGATGGAGCTGCTCGATGCTTTTAAGAGGTTCCTTCCTATGAACTGACCTTACATAAGAATATTTGTTGTCTTCAATTAATTGGCGATTTTTTTCTAATGATAGATAATGGGTCAGTTCAATTTACGCATTTTGTAGATATGCCCATACAAATATGAGTAGAGGTATGTGAGGTTATCAAGTTGGATTCCATCCTAATTACACTGTATTGTTGCTGAATAATGTATTTTCAGGAATAAAAACTCGGGGCAAAATCATGAAAGTTGGATGAAGTGTCAACCTTCTAAATCTAAAATATTTCAACACACCTTCCAAATATTGACCTGTTTTTAATAAAGACTTAAATAGTCGAATAAGAATTATAAATTCTTCAAAACAATACATCTTGGTGTTTCTTTAGGAAAGGATGGAGTAACAACTCACTGGCTCCCTTTCGCAGCTCAGGTTGCTTATTGAGAAGGCACTTAATAAAGCTCTTTGCATCTGAGGAAATGTTGCTGGGGAAGTGTAGCTATTTTGTATCGACCTACGTCTTACAAAGGTTACCCCTGTTATGTTCTTAATAGTCTCTTGACGACTAATACTGTAGAAAGGCAGTTTCCCTGTCAGTAGCTCGTAGGTAAGGACTCCCATACTCCACAAATCTACTCGACCGTCGTAATCCTTGCCTAACAGAATTTATGGGGGAGCATAATCGAATGTTCCACAATATGTGGTTCTCCTGTCTTTAGTTAATGTAGACCATCCGAAATCACATAGCTTAGAAATCCCATTAGAGAGAACTATGTTTTATGGTTTGATATCTCGATGAGCCACCTATAAATCATGTAGATATGCAACGGCACTACAGATTTCTCTCATTCTTTTAGAGACTAATACTTATGGAAGTCCATTTTTAAACTTCTTCATATATTCGTACAGAGAGCCCTCCTCCATATATTCAAGCAGCAAATAGATATGTTTCTGGTCACTGAATATGCCATAAAGTTTAACTATATTAGAGTGGTTGAAAAATGACTGTAACTTGATCTCCCATACAAACTGATTCTCCATCATACTCTTTTTTATCGTTTCCTTGAGTACCTTTTTCAATGCATAGAATGTACCAGTTTTCTTATGGATGCAAGTGTACACCTTCCCAAACTTTCCATCACCCTTCTCCTTCCCCACTATAAAATCCGATAGGTAAAGATTTCTTGTATTGTCATTCAGAGAACTTCGAAAAGATTCAGGGTCGTAGATCCCAGATGAAGAGGTGGGGCTCATCAGTTTGAACCTGAGGTAGTCTCTTACCTTCTGGATGGTAACTTAATCTTGCCCCATAGATTCACTGTAAATCGATCCTTTCTACTTTGGAGATACCACCTTCTTATGGCTAACCTGCTAAAGCTTATCAAATAGTTATTTAGGACTAGTACTGATGGCATCCTTCTTCTTAAACATTTTGTCTTTGAAATCGGTTGTCTTCTGTTCTTCCTCCCTATTTTTAGTGTATTTTCTAAGTGAGCATACATCCGTAACATTGAGTTTCTATCTCGTCTGGGGAGATTTGCTCCTAATAATTTATTAATTCTGACGTATGTAACTACTGGTTGTGTTCTTAGTAGAGGTACCGTAGCTGGCGAAGGTGCTCTCACTTTCCTTGTGTTTATGGTTGTGGTAACTTTGTCCCTATTGTTTGTCATCCTCAGGGTAGTTACCCCTCACATAGCTACTCTTCTGTTTTTTATCCTCTGATTCAAGGAATGTTTGGCTAATAGCTTTTCTCTGGTAACGGAGATCTGTGGGTTCATCCAAGTAGCTCCTCTGCTTTCCGCTGGGTTAGTCAGATATTAGGGAACGGTACAGCTGCTTGATCGGTTGGGAGGGTTAAGGGTACCTAGGAGATCGATATCCAGACTGGTAGTCATATCGGTCGTTAGTAGTTCCATAAGAAGTATAAGCTGCCTGACTGCTCCGAAAATCCCGAGTATTGCTGTACGCTGGACTTTTCATAAAATTGTATTACATTATTATCGCCAATAATAGCAGTACTGAATTAGCATCTATCTCAACTTTACATAGTATTAACTGATAGTTGATGTAGGAGGCTAGTTGAGCATAAAAAGGCTCTAATCGAAGTTAACTAATTTTTGATATTACGCTCTTACTAACGAAAATAGTTGACATCACGGCATGAGATATCCTTCAGAGTGTATACACTAGCAGTAATTTTAACTAAAATACTAAGAATATTCAAGATAACTGTCAAACCAACTTATATACAAATATTAATAATCCCACCATGCGAACTATCCTGTTCGTACTTTTAGCATACAGTGTGCTATGTTCTCAGTATGTTCCCATACCCAACAAATACCCAGGAGTATTCATAGGCAGTCCAGATGCTCAGGTTAAACTCTAAATTGTGTCTGATCTCCAATGTAAATCCTCAATTACCTAGGTGAGGGCTGTGCAAACCTACATCAAGTGCTTGATGATGTGGTCACTAAATTGGGGACTCTGAGTACAAAGGTGAGTTTCCGGTACCTATCGTTAGCTCTACCCTATCACATATACTCAATGAAGATGACCCAGGCACTAGTCTACATCAAACAGAACTATGGGGATCAACTAGCATATAACTTCACCAGATACTGCCTCAATACTCTAAATAAGTGGGGTGAGTTGCAGAATTTGAATACTACTATCAGTGCTTTTGAGAATGCATTCGCTGGTTAAGTGGCCACCAATTTGGGAATCAGTAAGTTTGCTATATTGTCGGCCATGCAGCATGGGTCTCCTTACGATGCCCTTGCTCGACAGGAGTTCAAGCATGTCACAGGCTCAAAACTAATCAGTGGTACACCGTAATTTAGATATAATTTAGAAGGGCCATCATAAATGGGGCATTGGCTGATGGAGCCGAAAGCTGGAGTGCAGACGACTGGGTAGCCAAGATAAAATCCCTTTTATCCTGAACCATTGTTGATAATTATAGTAAATTGGACATCGAGGGTCGATGTAACTACTTTGTATGAGGGAAGAGTTGTTTAATTCGAGACTTCCTTCATTAGTTGTGATAAAGTATTATTAAGAGACTCAGTGGATGTAAGAGATAAGGCACAAATATCTGAACACTTTGCCGTAGTAAGCTTGCAAACGTATGCGAGAAATCCAAAACCTTGATCGCAAATCAGAGCAGATCTAGACTGACATTTATCACCAGCAATAAGAACTCCTGGATCGTTATGCCAAAATCAACACCAAGAAGGTGGATGGACGTACCCGGTAGCAAGCAGAGTCCCAACTCAAGGAAATTCTCAAAATGCAGAGACAGTTAAGGCAAATGTCCAACTAAAAGGTACCTACCGCATAATTCAGATTCGAATTGCAGAGGCACTGTACATGCTTGTCCATTAACCCACCGAACGGTTGGAGCTCGAGCTTAACAAGCTCACCAAAGAGATGAAGCGATCAGGCGAACAGGAGTTAGAGGATAGGAACCAAAATAGGAAGCGGCTCAAGGATAGGATAAGAATGAAGGAGAAAGAGGCTGAATATAAGAATTAGCCGGTTTATTGCTACTGTTCGAAACCTTCGTATGGAGTGATGGTAGAGTGCGACAATAAGCTATGTGAGAAGGAATGGTTCCATAAGGAGTGTATTGGGGAGAAGGTGCTGCCTGATAAGTGGTTCTGTAATGACTGCAAGAAAAATAGGAAGAAGGAACTAAGGTACCAACAATGAAATGTCTGTTAATCTTCTTAGATCAATAAGTTGGAAGTTATTTTTGAACTATTAAAAAATAATTAAGCTTTTAGTCTGGATTTAATACCCAACAGGTTCTATGGGTCATCCCTTAATACAATTCAATAGAGTTTGAGCACAAAACAATTCTACTTGACGATGATTATTGAACGATAGTCAAATACACAAAATAGTCAGATAGTTTGGACTATTAGTTTTATTTTGTTTCGAAAAATTTGATCATAAGTTTGCCTGAGCTATTGTAAAGTCTCACAATTTTCATGTGTTCATATAAACTCAACTCTGAAAAACTACGGTAGTTACATCTGTCTATGGGTGCTCCTTCGGTATCTTTGCTGACAAGACATCTTTACCTTCTATATGTCTTTCTCGACGCCAACTACTCCAGGCAACCATAGTAAAGTCGAAGAATAAGAACAAAATATGTCAGTAAATTATCATTTAGGCATTCAATTTTCATTCAGCCAGTCTCCTACGTCATGAGGATGCGCAG
>JAOXNN020037972.1:0-36968 GCA_028571205.2 Hydropsyche betteni | reverse complement strand
GTTTTACACCGGCAAACTTCTGATAGGTGATTAGACATTGCCATTGAGTTTCTGTGCTGTAACAATCAACGACTTATTTTAAAAATTGTATACGATAGTTTTGATATAAATTAAGACATCTAAAACAAAATTTGTGTTATAACGAATAAAAATAGATTATAGGTGCTTAAATAAAATTCCTTGATGTATTTCAAACGTAATTTAATATCTTTTATAACTTAGTTTAAGCGTACTTTATAAATCCGCATATTAGGTTTCTTAACGAAATTCGTGCGAAGTTTATACTTTTAGGTTATGTTTTTATTACGATTAGATCGACTTAATTTGCACATACTAAAAGGTATATAAAATGTAATTCCGAGACCCGTTAATAGCAGTTAAAAATTGAAAAATACAGCTTTCAAATTACGTGCGATATTCGTTAAAAGAAAAATCGCAAACTTAAATACAGGAAGAATGTTAATTTAACTATTTAAGTACTTGTGATGGATTTTCATTCATAAATACGTCAATAAATAATTTACGCACCTAAAGTGCAGGACTGCCAAACTTTAGAACGTCTGATATCTGAATGTTTTGAAAGTAACGTCTCGAGTCACGACTAACGGTCACGAATGAACGGTGGACTTAATCAGGGATCCAAAACTGTCGTGCCGCGGTACAGAATTGTGATGCGTTTCATTTCCAAAGGCTACTGTTTAAATGGTCAGAATTTTCATCCCATTTATCAGAATTTATTTGACATTAATCAGAATTTTAATCATGTTTTGGTCGGAATACTTTGGTCAGAGTTTTAGTCAAAAAGGTCAGAATAAATACTGAATGGTCGGAATTTTAACTGGGTTTGTCAGAATTTATATTAAATGGTCAGAATGATATTAAGAACCCTGACCCAACCTAACCTATTCTATTCTGGCCGTTTCGTTATAAAATTCTGACCATTTAATTATTTGCCATTTCCAAATACAATAAAAAATTGAAATAATTTTTAATAATATAAAATTAAAGCAATTTCTATAAAGAAAAACACATTTTTATATATAACTTCTTTTTTGGTATACGCTTAGGGTGACCAAATAAGCGATTTTGTCCGAAACAGTCCTGTCTTTTTTGTGTTTTCCTTTTTGTAAAATTATAATATACTTATGGATGTGGCTATTTGCAGATGCGATATCTGTGAATTATTGGATATTTAAAGATGCTATATCTGCAAATTGTTGACTATTAGAAGATACTGTATCTGCAAATTATTGGCTATTTGCAGATACTGTATCGGCGAATTATTTGCTATTTGCAGATACAGTATCTTTGAAATCAAGTAAAGTGCATAAGAAATAATCAATATAGTATTTCCCAATAGCCAATAATTCGCAGATACTGTATCTGCAAATCCACATCCTATATTTATTGTTAGAAAAATGTTACTTTGTAAATAAAAAAAGGATTTGGGTAAAAACCTGATAATTTGTAAATGAAGAAACGAAAGTAAAAGAAAACAAAACTTTAAGGCTGCACATTATTTTCATCATCAAAAGGAACTGAGAATATTTAAAAAAAATATATTTACCTAATTTATTGTTCATTTTACGTTTTAGAAAAAAAATCGTCTTTGGCACTTTAAACGTTTTTATATTAAATATTAGTATAGATTTTTTCATTTTATACTATTATGTGTGCTGAAAAAAAAACTTGAATGACGTTAATGGTTCTTCTGAAAATTTTAAAATTATTCGATCTACAAAACATATTTTTATATGGAGGAAGGGTACAATTTTTATTTGTTTTATGGGACATTCTGCTTTAAGTCCTAAGAAATATGATCACCTGATAGGTATGCTGCGAAATTTTAAAAATATGAAGAGTTATGGATATGTAAATCATATATCAAAATGTGTATATTTTGTACAAAAATTTAATTTTATTACAAAAAATAAAATCAATTTTTTTTAATACATTTATTGTGAAAAAGAAAAATCATTTAGCATTCAAAGACTTCAACAAAATGACCAAAATTCTGAAATTCCATTTTTCGAATTCTCATATTCAGGTTTATCTGGATTCAAGAATACTTGTTTATATTTTCTATTAAGTTCTGTCTGCATAAGCTTAAAAAATAAAATAAACAATTTTAATACAATTGACTAGAATATTTCAATTATTGTTAAAAATACATACGGTGTCCATGGTATCGTCCAAAAAATCAGCAACTGGCTTTTCTAACTTATTTTGATGGGTAGATAGAACAAGTGCAGCAGCACTAGCTACACCTGGATAAATGTGATTCCTCAAATCTGCTACTTCCCAGAGACTCGATTGAATCGCATTACTTTTACTCGGATCCGGCTCAGAAATATTATATGGATCATTATTTACTGAAACATCAAAAATAACATAATTATCCAAACTTATTTCATGTTGTAATCATCTACACAAAAAAATATATTTAATTACATTCTTGACTACTCGTTTCTCCGGAATCAACCATTTTTCTCAAACCAGGATGCCTTATAATAAGATTATTTACAATGTGAAGAAGAACTATAGCATCGGTTGGTGCGACGACGAGAGCTAAACGAGAAAATTTCTTAACAAAACCCGCTACTAATGTCTCCGGTAAATGTCTATAAAATATTTTTTTATTAGAAATTGCAAAAAAATGTATTTATTTTTTAAAAATAAATAAAGTCTTACGTTGAACTGAGAAATAGATCAGTCAAATAGAACAATCTGCTCTTATACAGACCAGAAAACATTTTCGTACAGTACATAGAATACAATTTGTTGTAAACTAACGGATATTCCAAATTGTGTTTTTGCATCAAAACAAACATCCCTTGAAGGGCTAATACTCGTGTGCTAACTAAAATCAAGAGATTCATTACTAAAAAACTTGTACAGTATGATATTTTTAACTATTCTTTATTTTACTGACAATGATCCATGGCATTCATCAAGAAATCTGTAAGGAGTACAGATTGAGGTAAATGCGGCAGCAGATTATCGTGCAAAACTAATAAAGCCTTTTGAAGTGATTCTTTATTCAATTCCATAGCCGCAACGACTTTCCAAGACTCCTGCATCCAGGTGTGAACTTTTTTGATATTCAAATGGAATCGGCGTCCGTCTAAATATGGATTGAATCGTTTTGTTATAAAATCGATTAAATATGAATACAATTTTTTTAATACCTTCAATTTCACAAAGTATTTTTGGTTTTTCATCTTCGGGAAAACCAGGAGTTTTGTCTTTAATTTTAGATTTAGTTTTTAGCGGAAGTACATTTAATAATTCGAGATAATTATGTATGTATGTGTTATTGACGGACGAAGAAGTTGCAATTCGAGGAAGAATTTCCCAACAATAGTATAATACGTCGTTATTTTCAGTATATTCTTTAAATTTTTGTAAAAGTTGACGGTTATCAACATTATTAGATAAAAGTTGTCGAAGAATATCCTGAAAATTAAATTTTCATACTAATATGAAAATAATAAAAAAAAACTAACTATGGATACATAACGATTTTAACCTCTAGCATATGTTTTGGAAAATAAAATTTCTCTTTTTCAATAGACTCAGCAGATAAAAGGTCACTTTGTATTTTCATCAAGTTACAAGCAGTAATGAGGGCCTGCCGACGACTATCTAAATTTCCACGTAAAATGCTACTTATTATTACTTTCCATGCCATATTGAACGTTTTTTCTTGCATTTCATCTGTGACATTTTGAATTCCATCTATAGAAAAAGAAGACATAATAAAGAAAAATTTTTTGAAGAAAAATCATTCGAGCACTTACCATTTTTCGGTTTAGATTTTTCAGAAGTAATAATGTGAATATTTTTTTGGATGTTATCTTCTGATTTAGAAATTTTTTTGAAAAACTTCTCTATAGATATTATATCCGGTTTATAATTATCTTTTTCAACCTGAAAATGAAAAACTTATTTAAGCATAACTGATATTTAAATGTTCATATATCTTAACTATTTTCAATTAGATTTGTCTTCATTTCACGATAACTTTTCCAAATCAGTGAACGGATTATAACCTAGTAAGTATTGATGATCAAGGATATACAATTGTTGATGGATAAATATGATTTGAAACTAGAGTTTGATAATACTATTAGCATTTTCATCAAATTTATATTATCGGTCACATTAACTATTGAATACTCAAAACTGCTTAATTAATTTTAAATGAATGTGACTTATGATATCTTACACTATACTATCTGTATACATTGAATTTCTTTAAAACTCACCAAAAATCCATTTATGGCGTCTATTAGAGTTTGAAGCGTCATTTTAGAATAGTGAGTAAATGTCAAAAGCACGTGTTGTCAAGGCGCATGGAGGCAACTGATATATTTCATGACTACCAACAATTTTTGAAAAGCCGATTGAATAATAATAAAACTTTTCATATTGTAGCAATTTTGCTACAAAATTTTCGGTGACCAGATGTTAACGTAAATGATATGACGCAAATGCACACGACGCTAGCACGCACCAATATTAGCACATATGACACTGGCACACATCGACAGTAGCGTATACGACTCATTTTAGGACAATTAGAGGACTACATGATAGTTAAATGATCCAATTAATGCTCTATAATTTATTTTAATCATACCATTTTGAAAATTTTCATGGATTATGTTCTACGTTCGGTGTTCTATTGTCGGTGTCGTTTGGGGTGATATCTGAGAGCAATTATTATTTGTTAGTATAAATGCGATTCTATCTGCTTAAATCGCCAGTAAAGAATTGAAATTTCCAAAATTGAAGAATTCTTTGTCGCATAACTATCCAATACTGAAGTGGTTTTGATAGATGGTGGTTTTGTTTTCAGATTCTCGGAAATTTGGAAAATTATAAATGAAAAAAACTTTCACAACATATGTAGCTATGACGAAATTTAATCTATTGAAAAACTTTTAATAATCTCTAATACTTTATTTTTCTTTAGTTCATATTGATGTTTAACAAATCAAGACGCTTTTACTAACAAATATTTGGATATTAAAATTCGAAATTTAATTCAATTTTTTTTTCATTTGTTCTTTTTTTGGGTCATTTTAGGATTTACTGATATTTTGTTTGAGAAAGTTTGTTTTGTATTTTGTCGGGTCTTTGGGGGATGCTTATATTGTTCAGAGTAAAAGTTTGTTGATCATGTACAGTTATGCTTGTATAATATTATGATACTTTTATCAATTATATATGTGACCTTAATGAGAGTAGAATTTCCATTTCGAGTCATATAAGAAAATACTTATTACATTTCAGACCTGAAAGTTAACTGATTAAAAGAAAATGATACAACTGATAAACGGCCTAACTAAAAAGTAAATTTTTATTTGAACATATTTATTTTCATATTAATGGACGTCAGATTTTCTTGAAAGATATTTAAAACGAATACATTTATATATCAAAACAAAAATACCATCAAACTTTAATTATATTTTAATTTAATCATATTCACTATATGGATCAAAATATATTAAATGATTGACTGTTTTAAGGAATGGCAAAACCGAACCAAATTCCATACCCATTGATGAATCTTCAGACGATGAGTATAATCCGTTTTTGTACAGAAAACCAAAGCATCCCACAACGTAAGCATCATTTTTTACTATTGAAAATTATACAATATTACCACATTTAATATCCAGATATATAATATTAAGATGGTTAAATCATGCCTTGTATGTCTTTCCTATTCTCAAGCGCAATCTTTAGCATCAGTAAAACTAGAGTAATTAAAAGAATTAGATTGTTACATTATATTTATAAACACATCAATTTAATTCAGACTCAATTAATGTAAAATGATTAAACAACGTTGATCTTGATTGGATTCGATTTTTAGAATTATTTGCAATTTTAGAAATATGGAAACGTTCATCCACTTGTTTGAAGGTAGTATCGGTACTGGAATATTGGCTATGCCTCAAGCATTCTTTCACGCTGGTCTTATATCTGGAACGATCAACACCATCTTGATAGGCATGTTATGCACTTATTGTTTGCATCTGCTGGTCCGATCTCAATATGAGCTGTGTAAAAGGAAAAGGATTCCTCTACTGTCTTATCCTGAATCAATAAAGCTTGCTCTTGAGGTAGGACCGAATTGTCTACGGAGATTCGCACCGGCTGCTTCTACAATCATCAACATCTTTATGATCATTTTTCAAATAGGCATTTGTTGTGTCTATTTGGTGTTCGTTGCCAATAATATCAAACAGGTAATGTTAATAAATTAAACTATAATGTGTAGTTTTGATTAATTTGATTCATATTTATTTTCAGGTATGTGAAGCATATTTTCCAGAGATTGATATAAAATGGCATATGAGTATTCTATTGTTGCCATTGATTGCAATTAATTATATTAGAAATTTGAAGCTGCTGACACCGTTTTCTACATTCGCTAATGTGATAACTTTCATCGGTATGGCTTTGATTATGGTATATGTTTTCCAAGATATAAAGTCGGTATCAGATTTAGACATGGTTGGATATTTAAGAAATTTTCCACTTTTTTTTGGAACGACATTATTTGCTTTGGAAGGTGTTGGAGTGGTACTGATCCCGTTCCTTGTACATAATTACTGTAAAATTATACAGTAGATTGATTCATCTTTCAATTTGCAGCTTTTAACATTGGAAAACAATATGAAGACACCTGCATCATTCAGAGGATACTTTGGTATTTTGAACGTCGGAATGACTGTTATTGTATTCTTATACATCTTCTTGGGAGCCTTTGGTTACATGCGATATGGAAGCAAAGTCGAAAGTTCAATAACTCTGAATTTGCCACAAGACGAAGTGTGAGTATTTGATGTGATAAAATATAATTTTCAATTTTAAAATTTACTCAAAATGATTTATTATCTTTAGCATGTCACAATCGGTCAAGATCATATTTGCTTTAGCCATTTTCATATCGTACACCCTGCAATGTTACGTGCCAGTCGAAATAATATGGAATACATATATAAAGAGGAGGGTTGAAGGTAGCCAGCATATACTGGCCTATGAATACTTGTTGAGGAGTAGCCTTGTTCTGATCACCTGTAAGTGTATTAAATAATGATTTTCTCCTTCTTCATATAAACCGCTTCTCAGAACGCGTTTTCCGATCTTTTCTTGCACTTAGTCAAGTTTGCGAATTTAACCGATTCGATTTATTATTTATACAGTTATTTTGGCGATGGCCATACCTAGACTGGGTCTGTTCATTTCGTTGTTTGGCGCTTTTTGTCTTTCGGCAATGGGCATTGTTTTCCCAGCTATCATGGAACTGTGTGTGGCTTGGCCTAACAATTTTGGACCCTACAAATGGCTGGTTGTAAAAGATGTGCTTCTTATCATATTCGGGCTCATTGGGCTGGTCGCTGGCACGTATACAAGCCTCTTGGATATTGTGAGGTCGTTTATGTAAGCGGTAAATCGTTGCTGATCTTCAATGACTTTTTTTAGTTATTTTTTCAAAAATTGCTGTATATGTATTTAATCTATTCAATAAAAAAAAAATATTAAAAAAAAATGGTTTATTTTACCCTTTCTTATCACGACCGGTTATTTGATCAAATTGTGCATATTTTCGAAATCAGTAATATTTATGTAATTATGAAGAAAACGAGAATTATTTTATTAGTCACTGTATTGTAAAATATACATATAAAAATTTAACAACCATAATATAATAAAATAAACAAATTCTTCATATTCTAAAATTCTATAAAGCATTGTATTTTATTTAAGTGTATTATTTGCATACGAATTGTGCATTGATATTCAATTCTAAATCAAAATTCAGAGGTCACTATTAAGTGTCTATAAAAATGCTTATTTTCTTAATATATCTTTTGAAGACAATTTTTAAATTAAAAAAAAAACAAAATCATTATTTTTTATTTTGTACCCATCTCACTATAATAATTAAGTAAATTACAATTATAAATGAGCCAAGATTAATTTCTATAATGATTAAATCAACTAGAAATTTCTAACATTTTCTTAATATCACATAATTTCTCTCTCGGCTTTCCTAATTTTGTGCCCGATTCCGTTTCGAATTTGTCAATTTTCTCCCATCCTTTCCAGTCTACAATTTGTACATTTTTTAAGTCTAAAATTTTTTTGATACCATCAAACCCCTCTTTATTAATATCAGTCTTCAAAAAATTTTTATTGTCATTAAAATCTTTACAAATGTTCGACGCCACTTCAAAGGCATTCGACATAGTAGTTAAAATGACTCCGGTTGGACCGGTTCGCAACCAACCACTAACATACAATCCAGGTTCGATGATTTTCTCATCGATTTCGATTCCCGTCCCGTCTTTTGACAACATTCTACCGTTTTCATTATTAACAAGACCATTTTTAAAATCGAAATTTATTTCTGGATCCACTTGGACACTTTTATAACCAATACTCTTGAAAGCCAAATCGCAATTTAATATTTCTCTTTGCTCTGTTTGTACTGATTTTTGGGTTGAGTAATCGTCACCGATTAATTGATTTAAAGATAATTCGATGCCAACTAATCTTCCAGAGTCAGTAGACAAAAATTTTAACGGGCTTCTACAAAACAGAGGTAAGAGTCTTTTCTCGTATGAATTATTTGGTTCAGAGAGACTTTTCAACATAAGTTCCGTGATTCGTTTTCGCGGTCGAGGCAAAGAAGGTAATAATGATTTAACATTATCGAAGTCGTTCTCTCTCCAAACAGTCTTAGTATTAGGAAGCTTTATTAACTCTCGTAGTTCTTTTATAGTGAACGCTGCTTGCAACGGTCCTCTTCTACCGATGAGATGAACGTTTTTTATTTTAGACTCAGACAAAACAGCTAACGCATTTTCAGTGATATCGGTTTTTTTTAATGCATCTATCGGGGAAAGTAAAATTCGAGCTACGTCCATCGCTACGTTTCCTTGTCCCAATATTGCGACTGACGATCCCGATAAATCAACCTAAAAGTGAAAAATATCGTAATATTGCATAATCAAAAGATTGATTATAAAATGATTAAAAAAATACATTTAAATTTTGGTCTGCGGGAACTCCATTATACCAACCGACGAAATTTCTTGCCGACAAAACACCAGAAATTTTTTCGTTGGGAATGTTTAATTCTTTATCATGTTCTGCACCATAAGCCTGCAAAATAGAACGAAATGATCAAAATAACAGTCGAAATCAAAATATTTAACTAAAAAATACTTACCAAAAGAACAACGTGATAATTATCGCGAAGTTGTGATAAACTCACATCTTTTCCTAATGTAATGTTACCGTAAAAATTCACATTTTTATTATCGACTACTTTTGTGAAGGTATTTATAACATTTTTTACTTCGGGATGATCTGGAGCAACGCCGAATCTAAAATCAAATGAATTATTAAACAGTAACTGTGTCATATGAATTACAAATAACATATTGAAATTCAGATTGTTTTGAGTTCCACATTTATCTGTTTGGAAACGCTATGCTTAATCGTGTCGGAATATGTACATAAACATGATAAAGTGAATAGGACTGTTGAAATAAATTTTATCATGTACATATATATATACGTGATGATTAAATATACGTAAACAGTTTCACTTAAAACAATGACCCATTTAATATATGCATAATCTTAGAAACACCAATAGAATTTTTTTTTGAATCGCATTATTTGAAAATATACTGCTGTTTATCATATTTTATTATTATTTACCATAAAATTTATATCATCATTGTCGACCCGTTTTGTGCCCACTGCAGGATAAGGTTCCCCCATCAAATATTGGGGTCTAGGCTATATACCTTATCAGAGAGTCGACCTCGTATTGAGAAAATTTACATATTGATAGTATAAAATCAGAGATTTAATTTAGTTAAATTATTATTACTATTTAGAGATTTAGTTTTAGTTAGAGAATTAATCTAGTTAACTCACTTTCATGAGATGTCAGGAAAATTACTCACTAATCAAAAAGTTAATGAAACTAATTTTGAATGCAAATTACCTGATGAGGCCGAAAGGTACAGGCAATTTTTCGATGATGTCAATCGTCGACGGGAGATGCTTGGCAAGGTGTTGAGCTGCGTAAAAGCCTCCAGGACCTGCACCCACAACGCAAATCCGACCGATCACCATTATTCATCAATCTTAACACAACCTGCACTAACAAATATTATATGCAACTGTCAAACTTCACTGACAGAACGACAGGGTGCCAGCTGATAATGCAGAAATAAACAACTCAATAGATAAGCATGTGTTTTTTTTTTATTTTAGCTTGTTTTTGAGCGATTATGTATTTTTTTTCATTTGAAAAGTAACAAAATCGTTTCAACTATTTTTTTAATTAATTTTTTCAATTATATGAAAATTTTATATTTATGTCGACGACAAGACATTTTTGCAACGGTTTCCAGACGTTTGCACAAATGACGTAAGCGCAAATAACGCAAGCGGGTAAATTTTATGTACCGCCCATAAACATACCAACCTCTCAAGCGGTGAAACGCATACATATACAAATCCAGTTATGAGCTTTAAGTTAGTACCCTGCATTCACGCACATATTTGCATACAACTTTTAACGATAAACATCAGTTGATTTGGACGGACTGGTTCTTATAGTACATGCCCCTTATCACTACGAGGTTGGCTCTCGGATAAGGTATATAGCCTAAACCCCCAATATTTGATGGGGAGACCTAGTCCTGCAGTGGGCACAAAAAAGGGTCGACAATGATGATGATGATCAGTTGATTATTTCTATACGAAATAGAACCTAACCCAACCTAACGAATGAAATTGGGTTTTGTGTTGATGGATTGATAGTGATGTTGAATACTCAAATGATATTGCTTCGATACCTGAGCAAAAAGTTTCGTACGACCAACTGTCAAATTGCGAATGAGTATAGGTGCATGCACGTGTATAAACGTAATCCGGGCGCCAACTTAAAAACTAGGCACGTTAATCTCTATACTTGTAGGAGCATTTACGTGTATAAACACGTTTCACCGCTTGGTAGGTTAGTAAGTTCATAGGCGGTACATAAACTTTACCTGCAAGCGTATGTAACCCAAGCATACACGACGCAAGTGTAAATTTTTCAAAAAATTTGCGTCGTGTGCGCATGAGCCGGGTCATTTGGGCAAACGTTTAGTTATCAAATGATCCGATCAATGCTTTATTTTAATCATATACTTCGAAAACTATGATGAATAATGTTTTACGATCGATATGTATTGTAGTTTCATGTGTTCTACTGTCGGTGTGTGCCAGTATACGTCTGATGACTAATTTTTATAACGATTAGATCAAAATACAACAAGGTTCCAATAATATATTTTTATTTTTTTATCAACGATTATTTTTATTATATGCAAAGTTTATCACAAATCATGTTGGTATCATTACTTGTTCATTCATTATATCATTCTATTGCGCATGCGCAAACGTCATGAGGTTCAAAATTTCTATTTCAATATATAAGCAAATTTGAATCTTATTTTCATAATACATAAGAGTTATTTTATCGTACACTAATTCATAAAACAGCACTCGAATATGTACCATTTCAGCCTCGTTGCGAACCAGGTCCGGCTCCGAATGTCATTATTGTCACTGAGGGGTTGCACGGTTTGGATTGCACGAGATTGGATTTTTGAATTTTTCCCCGCGAAAATGGCGTTTTGCTGGCCTACCCGGCTTATGCCGCATCTCGGAAGGCAACTCAATGAATCTCGAAGGTTTCTATTGCTTAAATATTGCGTATATGATCTTACATTTATTCTAATAGGTTATTTGTCAAAGTCAGGAGAAACTCAAACTTTTCGCTGTCGGTTTGTTACTTTCGATGTCATTTGTTGTATTTAATGATTTTTGTAATTTTGTACTTTAGGTGGATAAATTGTTGGTTTAAAAATTTGTATTTTGATGAATAAAAATATATTATCTGTGCTTAAATTAAATTTCTTAATGTATTTCATGCCTAATTTGTACTTTGTAAGTTCGTAAATCAGGTTTTTCAACGAATTTTAGAGGTAGTTTGTATTTATACGTATTTTTACAAATAATTTTCACTTACATCGTATATATTTGCACAAGTTAACAGTTCAGACAGCACAAGGTGCAGGTGTACAACATATAACTTGAAACTCGTTAAGATAATGTTAAAAATTGACAAATATCATCTTCAAATTACTCACGAAATTCATAAATACCTAAATTACATGTAAAATAATCAAGACTCTGAATTCAAGCACATAGAATGTAATTCATGCTAAAATCCGAATTTGGCAATTAATAATATACACACAATAATTCTATAATGATGCATTTTCATTTTTTCTCATCCCGAATATAACTCAAATGTGTATTTGATTGATCTATGTGTAATTCATTCCATTTTTTTACAATTTGCAGTTTCAACAATTTAAAATTCAATAAAAGGCAATTCAGCAAACAACCAGATAAATCAACAGTAAATATTCCTTCTACTGAAATTGTTACGCCGTTGCCTCCTTTGACGGAACCAATTCCTGGACTTCCTACTCCAATTTATTCCACTGCTAAATTTCAAGACAACGAAACCCAAGTTACGATTCTCAGCAACGGACTAAAAGTTGCTTCGGAAAAACGATTTGGACAATTTTGTACAGTAGGAGGTAATTTGATTTAATTAATTTATATTATATATTACAAAGTTTCTTATTTAACGGTTATCGTATGTTTCCAGTTGTTGTGGATTCAGGATCGAGGTATGAAGTTGCGTATCCCAGTGGAATTTCACATTTTCTTGAAAAGTTGGCTTTCGGTGTAAGTTAGTGTGAAATTCTGTTAATTCCGTGCTTATATTTCTTTTGCAATGTTGTTAATATTTTCAGAAAACTCAAATGTTCGAGAATAAAGATAAATTATTGTCCGCATTAGAAAAACACGGAGGTATTTGTGATTGCCAATCTTCTCGAGATGCTCTTATGTATGCTACGAGCGCTGACTCACGAGGATTGTCCACCGTTACCCAAGTAATGAAAATTTGAATGTTTAACAACAAAATTGTAAATAATTATTATAATCAAATCCTTAGGTATTGGCTGAGGTCGTTCTCAGACCTATATTATCCCAAGAAGAAATCAAATTAGCACAACAATCGGTAACCTTCGATTTAGAAACTTTAGAAATGCGACCCGAACAAGAAACGTTATTGATCGACTTTATACATTCAGTGAGTTTATCGTAAACGATGTAATCGAAATCCAAAATTGAATTTCAAACAATTTTTCTATTCGTTTCCAGGCAGCTTATCACAATAATACGCTAGGCTTACCAAAAATATGTCCGAAAGCCAACATTAACAAAATAGACCGAGACATTCTGTTGAATTATCTCGGTAATCATTTCGTACCGAAAAGGATGGTTGTTGCTGGAGTTGGGGTACGTAAATTATTATATATCGATCGTTATTATGATTTATTCACTATTTTTTGCTCATCAGGTAGACCACGAAGAATTAGTGGATTATGTACAAGAATATTTCGTCAATGTGCCGTCTTCTTGGTCTAAAGATAATATTGACTCGTCTAAGAATCCCGATAGTTCTGTCGCAAAATACACCGGTGGATTAGTTACTGTTAGTATAATGTTATCAAATATAGGTATCTTTTGTTTAAAATGGTAGGATGTGTAAAATGAAATTGTGTTAAATGAGTCTCACAAATTTAAAGTTGTATAATTTTTATTTAGGACTAAAAATTAGTTGAAAACGATTGATTTGCTTGGAAGACTTCAAGAAACTAAATGTTTTACCTTCCAGGGGGCGTAGTGATTTTGCTTGAGTGGGCACTTGTCGTAAATTTTATGTGATCAAGTTTTCTTCGTGTAAATGGCGTGTTTTTCATATAAATGTTAGGGAATTGCTGTATGGTTATGAAAAATCAAAAATGGCAGAAATTTAAAAACATATATATTAGACTTTCTAAAAAAAAAAATAACAAAACAAAACTCTTTTCAACAAAAAAAAATATTTTATCGATCTATTAGTATGAATCAATATTCTCATCTTTACGATTGTGGCAAACCACCTCAACTGCAGAATAGTTCTTGTATGTAAAGGACTGGCAACGGCAACACTTCATTGATGTTGTGGATCTTTTCTTCTTCAATGCACAAGACTTACAAATACTACGTTTTTGAGGGTTTCTTACAGAAATTCCCAAATATCAATGAATAACAAAAAACATCTAAACACAATCGGTACGTCTGTAGTTTAGGGAGACACTGACCCTCGAATACCTTGGATCTTGATGCTTGTGACTAAGTGGTAAAAGTGGGGGAAGCAATAAGGTGCACTTGACATAAATTTTACGACAGTGCGCCTGTTGGAAGGTTAAAATGTGTACGTATTGCTTTTCTTCACATGTCTTTTTTTTAATAGACTTAATAAAAAGGTATAGAAGCATCTTAAACGTAATTCTAGGTTATTTGCATCTTTTATGTAACTCAATTTCATCAAAAAACTTTATTTTCGACAAACCGAATTATGTCAAGTGAGTACCGTGTTAAACGAAAGATACCTGCATTATCTGTTAAAATTGAATAACACGCATTTTTAATGTATTATCAAAAAATAGGAAGATTGCGAAATTCCCGTATACCCAGGAGCAGATTTACCTGAACTGTCTCATGTTGTAATTGGTCTTGGAGGTCGGTTTTATCAAAAAATATTTTTATATCATTTATTATAGAATGTGTACGAATGTATTGATTAAAATTTCAGGTTGTTCGCATCAAGATGACGATTTTATCGCAATGTGCGTTCTCAATATGATGATGGGCGGAGGTGGCTCGTTTTCGGCCGGAGGTCCCGGCAAAGGCATGTATACGAGACTTTATACAAATGTACTCAACAGGTAATACTTTTTTTGTAATTAACATATAATAAGCATGAACGTAGTTTATTTCATTTGTACGAATACTTTAGATATCACTGGATGTACAATGCTACTGCTTATAATCACGCGTATGCAGATACTGGCTTATTTTGTATTCATGCATCAGCTCCGCCTCCAAGACTCGGAGATACCATCGATATAATCTCAAAAGAAATAGTCGCAATGGCTGGAAGTTGTTCTGAACAAGAATTAAGGGTATTTTACATTGTTTGAAATCTTATCATTAATCGTTTTATAAAATACGTTTTTGTATCAGAGGGCGAAAACTCAATTACAATCGATGTTATTGATGAATTTGGAATCTAGACCAGTAGTGTTCGAAGATATTGCTAGACAAGTTTTGGCTACTGGAATGCGCCGCAGTCCCAAATATTTCATTGACGCTATCGGTAAACAAATATTATGAAAGAAATCTTAGTTTTCATATAAAAAAGTTTAATTCGAAACGTACGATTTGTTTTAGAAATGATAAATTCAAACGATATTGTCAGAGTCGCTCAGAGGTTATTGTCAACTCCTCCGTCTGTAGCGGCTCGTGGTCGTCTTGGTTCAATGCGGACACTCAAACATGTAAGTTATTTGATCATCATCATAATTGTCATTATCGTGTCGTTTTTTGAAAGATATATTAAAACGTGTTTGAAATTTTTCAGATTCAAGAAACTTTGACTAGTCCGCCGCCTACCCCTGGACGTTTGTCTCTCTTTAGATAAGTGCCATGTTAATATGTATATTCTAGTGTTCAAATTTTACTATTTATGTTCTACAATGAAAAAAAATTTCATTTCGTAAAATGCTTTGTTGTATTCCTTATGGCTACAGCAACTTTCCTTTCATGAACGTTCAAAAGCATTTCAATTGTTATATTAAAAAGTGTATGGATTTTAATTGTAGAAAAGTTACTTATAATTCTAAACTACATAGCTATATTTTTGAAAATTATTTTTCAGAAATCAATATTGGACAATTTTTATGTATAGTGAATTTTAGTTATAAAATATTGTATGTGTTAAATAATTAAAAATGAAAAGTGTAAAAAAAGGCTCAAAAATCGAAAAGTTTTATTTCCTTATTTAATAAAACCCAGGTGCTTATTTTTTTTTCTTCGCTAGTAATAAAAGATAAAATTTTGGTTTAAAAATTAAACAATTTATTTACAAATAAACTACTACTATTTGTACAGTTCTAAATAACTTGTGAATACAAAATTGATAAGATGCCTTTACTTTGAATCAAATTTTTGTGTGCGGGAATTACAACTAATGTTTGCAACTTAAAAAAATCAAACCTTATTTTTAAGACGAGAAGAAATTTTCTAATATTAGAAAACGCTGGACAAAGAAAACTCCACTACGGTTTTCAAAAACAGCTTAAATTGCAACAATATATAAATTGATCTAGTTTTTCTGTAAACCTGACAAAAAAGCTGTCATGTCTTCAAAACGCACCAGAAAAAAGACTTTAAATGTATACCATAATTATACAAAAAAAAAATTATAAAAATTTAAGCATTCCAATACAATACAATACGCACGATTATTTAACATGATAGACTCAACATTGAAATGCAAATTTGGTCGACTGTAGTAACATGGAAGACATACAATTGTACTTGATAGGAATACAATAAAGTTCATTAGTTTACACAGTACACAACGTTAAGTGAACAGCACAATAACAGAGAGCTCAAATTACACAATATTCAGTACATTTAAGGCATCAGTGATTCAGTTTATGCACTTGAACAAAATGGACGACTAAATGCATATTTGGAACGTAAACTTTGAATACTTTTGATCTACTAATAAAAAAAACTTAATTAGATTGTACGGCAAGAACTGCAGCTTTGTCCAAATCGGAAGCTTCTTTGATCGGTAATTTCGACTCGCGCAATAATCTACGGGCCTCATTTACATTAGTGCCTTCAAGCCTGACCACCAATGGAACGCCTAATTCCATACTGCGGCAAGCACCTATGATTCCTTTCGCGATAGTTGCACAGTTAACGATACCTGCAATAAGATATACATTGTAAATCTATTTTACGCAATATACAAGTTATTTAATGACGTGAAATGCCTCCAAAGACGTTGACAAGTATAGCTTTGACGCTCGAATCAGCGGCCAACAATTGGAAAGCGGCTTTGACTTGTTCTTCTCCGACTGAGCCGCCTACGTCTAAGAAGTTCGCAGGTCTGCCTCCGCTGAGAGTGATCATGTCCATAGTGGCCATGGCGAGACCGGCTCCGTTCACCAAGCATCCGACGTTTCCTTCCATTCCGATGTAGTTTAAGTTATATTTTGCAGCTTCGACCTTTAAAAGTTTTTAATAAATGATTAAAAAATTATTTATATAAGAAAAAAATACAATAAGAATGTGATATACTTCTCTAGGATCGCATTCGGTAGTATCGTCCATTGCGAAAACTTCTTTTTGACGGAACTTTGCATTGTCGTCAAAGTTGATTTTAGCATCTACGGCTATAACTTGTTTATCATCAGTTTCAACTAATGGATTAATTTCTAGCTGAACAGCGTCGACCTAAAATATATTTTTTCATCTATACATATAAAAATGGATGTTTGTTTGTATATACATTTGATGCCATTTCACTCCAACACCGTTCGACTGATCGCCATTAAAATTGGCATGTATATGTATTTTTTTGTCGAGAATGTTGTTGTATCGTAAAAATCATTTTGTGACTATCTGACGCTAGTTTAAATGAAAAAAAAATTCAGTACTAAGAGTCGAAGATCTCACGTTTTTTGAATTTAGTTGCCTTGTTTAGATAATTCATAGAATCATATATATCAGTCTAAGTACCGAGTTTATAAGTCGGTGGTCTATAGCCATGCTTTGTGCTTTTGTTTAAATAAATTTAAATCAAAAAAATGATTTGATTTAAAATTTACGTCCCGAGTAATGCCGGGTACTATCCGCTAGTTTTATATAATAGACGAATTGAAACAATGAAATCTTATTTAAAAAAAGGCACTTTAGATGAAAATCTCCACGATTTGTATATTAGTTTGTCTGTATACGTCAAAAGTACCAAAAAAAATATATATATACCTGCAAAAACAGTTTCCATAGTTTAATTATTTCTTGAGCGCATTTGGACTTGAGTTCGCCTTCGAATTTCAAAAACGCCGCGACTTCTTCAGCCATACTATTCGTGACACCTTCGAAGATGTCGATGGGAAGGGTTTTGATCAGTTCAGGAGTTTTTTCAGCCACCTTTTCTATGTCCATACCGCCGGCGGGGGAAGCAACGAGCACGGGTCCATTATGTTGCCTATCGAGCAAGATACACAAGTAGGTTTCTCTGACGATGTTGACGCTTTCAGCGACCATCACTTTGTTGACGACGATTCCTTCTTTCGGCGTCTGTTCGGTGATCAAGCGATTGCCAACCATTTTGCCAGCCAGGTCGAACACGTCGTCCAGTTTTTTAGTGATATGCACGCCTCCTTTGAAGCCATTGTCAAAATGGCCTTTTCCTCGGCCCCCTGCGAGGACTTGGGCTTTGATGACATATTCGGAAGCTCGAAATTCGTTCAGAGATGAACGGTTGGAAGCAGAGTCCAATACTCTGAACTTTTGGATGTTGACGTTGTGTTGCTGCAGAAGGGATTTGCTTTGGTACTCTTGCAGGCTGAGGTTCCTTGATGATTGCCGAAAAATGCAGTTTAGTTTGGAAACCGCGTTGAATCTGGACAGCATTTTGGATTGAGTGATTGCAGCTTGTTACAACACACACATAACCTAACTGTCAAAACTTTCCATGTTGTGATTAGATTGTTTGAATTGGTGGTTCGCTATTAACGCTCTTATTGTCAATGTATTTAAGTTTAAATTCGTGGGATTATTTAAAAACGATTATGAATGAACTTTGTAATGGTCAAAACAACCAATATGTGACGTGAGCTTTTTTTGTGTTTGTATTTTTTTATTAAATTTTTATATTTCTTTTAAAAATAATACTGGTAGTCCTTGACTTACGACAGAGATGCGTTCCTGAACCTCGGTCGTAAGTCGAATCTGTATAATTTTTTTTTCGACAGTTTTACTCACTTTTATTAGTACAATAATGAAATAATAAATTGTAAATAACTTTTGAAAATCTTACGGTCGATCATTTCAAATTTTTGGATTCCTTAATTAATTAAAAATTAAAAGCAATAACCATTTCTTTCAATACAATTATTTTTGACGATTCTACATTCCTCCGTAATTATATATTTATTGTTTCTGTATTATTCTTATACATTATTATTTCTCACATCCGCTTTAGATTTATCATTCAATTTAAAAAAAATAATTAAATAAAAATTATATTTTTTTTTGGTCGTAAGGACTACCTGTATATGTAAATGTTAAAAAACAAATGCTGACTAGACGTTCACATAAATGACATTTGTGCACAGCGACAGGAGCGCACAATCAGTGATTTTTTAAATTCAAACTTTGCTTTACTAATATATAGTTATAAAATAAGTAAATATTATTATAAAAAGAGAAAGCTCGGTTTCTAATTTTCTTAGTATTGACGATGAAGACCTTTTTGAATTTGATAACGCTTTATGTGACATTGAAATTGGTGAAAGCGAACATCTATATATAATGGACCGTTGAAAATGTGTTTGAAATTATTCCGCATACAAGAGATCACGATGATTAAATTTTGCAATTAATGAATGCTTAATAATTTATTTTAATCATACTATTTTTGTGGATTGTGCGCTAGCGTCCAATGAGGCACTGTTATTTATGCAAACGCCTGGGAATCATTCAATTTATAGTTTTGATAGAAAATAGAATATTCGAAATCAACAGTAATCCCACAAAATCTTAATTTAGGTGCTTTTAAAGCATTTTTAATTACGTTACATTAAAAATGATTTACATAATTTTGTATTAAACTTTCATATTTTATCAAATAATTTACGCACCCTAAGTGCAGAATCATCAGGTTTATTTTTCTCAAATCCTATTTTTATTTAATACATAAGCTATTTTTTTTAATGCTTTAAATATTTTTCCATTTTATTTTATCACTGATTATCATTGTTATCAACTCTAGCAAATCATATTCACACTGCAGGGAAGGGACTTCTTAAAGTTTAGTTATTTCGTCTTTATCAAGTGATTTTGAAATACAATCCTATGAATCAAATGAACCCTCCTCAGTCACACAGATCGCACCACCAGTTGGGAAATCTACGTGTTCTACAAAATTCAATCACAAATTGTAACTATTGCATCTTATCCTAAAAATTGTTACTTTTCATAGAACGTTCTAACTTGAATAATTATAAAAAAATATACATTTTTTTTGTTAACTTCTGTTGCGAATGAGATATTTTTACAAATCTTAGGAATAAATAAAACAACAAAATACATACAAAAATAATTTATTTCAGTTTTTAACAAGCTTGAATACAAAAAATAAAAACATTTTACATAAAAATCAAGGTAAAGGCGTCAATTAGCTAAAGGAATTATTAAAATTGGCACCCTTGAAAGACATTTATATAAGCACATGCACTTACAATTATTCATTCGACGTTTGATCGAAAACCACATGCGCGTCATACAGATACTACGAAACTTTCTGTTCAAGCTATCAAAGCAGTATTATCAGAATAATCATTCGTAGCATTCTATTACTCGCATGTTGGTTGTTCTCCTTATAACAGGAAGACTACAATGTTCGATATACATTCGGATGGCGGGCCAAATCCGATAACAATCTTGAACCTTACAAGAAATACAAAATGATCCTGATTCTAATACAATTGGGTGAAGAGAAACCATGGACAGTTATAAAACGATACAACAGTGAATTTGGACACATTCAATAATAATAAAAAAAACAAAAACATGTATCCAATCATTCTGTCCTTTGGAAGCATGTATTTGTATCAACCAAGGACTCATACCCATATGGGAGTATACAAACACTCTATATTGGTCCACGTGAATCACTTTGCAGACCCAAACGATTCATTTATTCACACCCAATAAGCAAAAAAATTATGGGTGAAAAGATGAAATGGAAGATTGGAACTGATTGAAAGTTGTTCGAATCGTATATGCACATCTGAGTTTATGTACATCTTTTATATATTTATAAAATAAAATAACAATTTTATTACTTCGAGTAAAATAAAACAATTCTATCAGTTTGAAAAATATAATTAATTAAAAAATAAACATTTGGTATTCATTATAACACAAAAGTGAGGCCCTAATGGTGAAAATGAGTATAAGACCATACAAACGTTCACCATGAGGTTTCACTCTAACATAAGCAAAAAAATTATTTTATACATTCTATTCACTTACTTCTCATATCATAATGATAACATACTTTTTGAACAAGAACAGTAATTCTATGCACACATACACTTAGATATAAAAGTAGTAAAAAAAAAAAAAAAAAAATGGAAACTACATGTCTTTCACTGAACGACTTCTCGCCCATTGTTTGAAACAGATAAAAATGTATGGAATAACATTGGTTTTTGAGATATAAACAATTTTTTTCAATACTAAAAGCACAATGAGAAAACCCAGTTACATTTGTTATCAATGACCAAATAGAAAAAAAAAAGGAAAATGTGGGATTGTTATCAAATTTCCCTGTAATTAAAAAATAAGGAATAAACTTCGTTCACTACTTCAAACGTGAAGAAGTGTTTTCTTGGCTGACCCACCACCAACACCTCTACTCATCATTATCATTCGACATTTATATAACTGGTGCAGTGCAGAACGATTGCAACATCATCGTCGCAGACATTTCCGAGGTTCAATTGGAAATCATCAACGACGAAGGTGACCCGGAGGCTACCTGATCAACGGGGTGAATTTCTGCACGACAGTTCATAAGATAACCGTGATACATGATACCCCCCCCCGTACCGGTTGCTGAATAGACCAAATTGCCGTAATCTACTTATTCAGCTATTTGATTTTAACTTGGTCTGCTACTGTTCCTCACATATCTACACAACTACCCAAAACCACTCAACTCACATTCCTGCTACATCGGCGTTCACAACTTTCTTCACGTGCTTCACATGCGGTAGAAGGGCTTGCCCCAGTTACCGCTAAATTAAGTCAAAGGGTCATTGATCCTTCAGTACCGTGTAAACTTTCGTGGCAAGAAAATCGCATCGCAAATATGTCGCCTTCGTACCATGTCGGTCGACGTACAAACGGTGATTTTGAATCTCAGGAAGGAGGGAAATGCTCGTTAAGTGGGGTTTAATGAAACTCGTGTGAGAAGGTTTATCAAAAAATTTAACGAAACAGGACAAATTACAACATTTGGAAGGAAGCCCAAATTGACAGAACGAGAAAATCGTATCATAAAACGTGCTGTTCTTCAAGATCGGTTTAACACTGCTTCCAAAATCAGGGACGATGTCTACGCTTCAACATCCACAACGGTACATACCCGTACGATCCAAAGGAAGCTGAACACAATAGGCTTTAGAGCGATGAAACCCGCGAAAAAACCACTTTTGACAGTTTCTATTAAAAAAAAAAAAGTGGTTGGAATAGGATAAAAATTGGACATCAGAGATTGGTATAGAGTGGTCTTCTCAGATGAGCCAAAGTTTAATCTAATTGGATCAGATGGGAAGACCAAATTTCTGCCCTGACCAAAATGGAAATGTCGCCACACATCTTAAAGATGTTGCAAAGCTACCTTGACGCGAGAGTCTTAATATACAATGTATTCAAAGGGATATATTGAAAAAAAATCGAAAATGATATAATCGGAAGTATTGGGAATGTAATGATCAATGAAATCAAAAAGGAAATAAAAGATGCCCAATACATAACGATAACGCTCGAAGAAACAATCGATGTTGCAAGTTTTTCTCAGATTTCTACTATATTTCGATATTTGAAAGATGGTGAGATTCAAGAAAGATATCTGTTTTTCAGATATGAGCAAAAAATTTTCAGCCACAGGCTTAAGTGAACATGTCTTTAAAGTACTTGAAAATTTTCGATGTGCAAATAAACTAGAAGCTTGAGGATATGATGGGGCTGCAACATTCTCGAGTCACTTAAATGGTTTACAATTGTTTGTGAAAATCAAGTGCCCAAATGCAATTTTTATTCATTACGTGTGTTATAGTATATCTTTTAATATCAACAATATCAAATTTCAACAACCATTGTGCCTGGCTTTCATTGACTTTGAAAAAGCCTTTGATTCGGTTTATAAATCCGCAGTAATAAGCGCCCTTCGCAATCAGGGTATTAATGAAAGTTATGTAAAAAAAATCATAGAAAATGTCTACTCCAACGCGACCACATCTATCGATCTTTTCTCAAAAACAGAAAAATCTTTGAAAATTTTTTGCTGTGGGATTCAGGTCCAACTGATGACTGGATTCTAATTTTTGGAACACAAAAAAATTTAGGCTATTTAAGGACATGCACAGACATTTCAATGGACGGTTCCTCACTTGTCCGCCAATTATATACAATACACGGAACTTGACTGGAAGGATTCGATAGAACACTAGGAAAAGCAGTTCCTGTTTTTCATTTTTTAAAGTGGTTCCACACTTGTTCTGCCAGTTATATACAATACATGGAACTCGACTGGAAGGATTCAATAGAACACTAGGAAAAGCGGTTCCTGTTCATTTTTTTAAAGTGGTTCCTCACTTGTTCTGCCAGTTATATACAATATGTGGAACTCGACTGGAAGGATTCGATAAAATGCTAGGAAAAGCGGTTCCTGTTTTTCATTTTATCATAAGTTTTTTTTTTCATTATTTTCTCAAATCTCTCGTATTCTTGCAGTTATTTAAAACCACCAAAAAGAGAAACATCAGGATGATAACTACGATTCATGATCCTGACCTTGTTACTACAGGAAAAACTGACAAAAAAACTGAAAATCCTTTGTACAAGCCTCAGTGTATAATGGACTATAATAGATATATGAAAGGGGTGGATCGTGCCGACTAAATATTTTGAGTTATTATTCCATTTTAAGGAAAACTCAAAAATGGTCAAAGAAAGTTGAATGTTATTTATTACATTGTGCTTTCTTTAATTAATCAAGGAACTTATAATGTCTCAAAAACACACGTATCAACTTTTGTACAAAGGATATAAACTTCGTAGAGACTACTTTTTGGCTAATGGTGGTACATCGTGGAGATGTGTACGAAAAAATTGTTTGGGTCGTATAAAAACTACTCAAATAAATGCTCTTAACTATTGTCAGAGAACAAAATCATGCTCCAGATTCTGAAAGTAACGAAGCTGTCAAGATTCAAGCGGAAATTCGTCATCGAGCAACAACGACTCTTGAAAAACCTCGTCAAATCATCCGGCAAGCTTCAGCTGGGGTTTCTTTAGCAGTCGCCAGCAAACTTCCTGACTATAGAAGCTCACAATGAACAATACAAAGATATAGAAAAAAGAATGAAATCACGTACAATCAAATACATTCGCTAGCTGATTCCAGACTAACTAAAACAGACGATGAAAAATGAAGATATTTTGCTTTGGGATTCTGGAAGCAATGATTCCAGAAGAATATTTATATTCGGAACACTCACGATTGTTAAGAGTTTAATCTACACATATCGTTTTATGGAGGCGAGAAAGATTTTTTCAAGAATCCTTACATCAACAAAATATTAAATCAATAGTGGTATCACACGACGCAGCAGTGACAAGAGCGTCGTATGAAATTAGTTACATATGTATATGTAATTTTATATCTAGTCATGGAACTAATAACAACAATAATAGAACAAAAACACACGTATCAACTTTTGTACAAAGGATATAAACTTCGCAGAGATTACTTTTTGGCTAATGGTGGTACATCGTGGAGATGTGTACGAAAAAAATAAAATAAAAGAGAAAAAAAAAAGTTACAGCCTGGTATCGAACCAGAGACCTTTTGTAACATGGTTACAACCATGGTCTAATACCATTCAAGGGAAGATTGATTTTTCGTCAATATATACCGTCAAAAGCAAGCCGTTTCAGAATAAATTTTTGGTTATGTGCGATTGCAAAATGGGATATATATTGGACGCATTCATGTATACCGGAAGTACAACTGACTATGCACCGACAGAAGACCCCGATTTGGATGTAGAAGCGAAAGTCATCATGACGCTAATGTCCCCATATTTGAATTCTGGACATACATTATACATAGACAACTGGTACACCAGTCCAAAGTTGTTTCAGTTATTGTATGAGAAAAAAACGAATGCAGTCGGAACTGTGAAAAGAAATCGAAAGCATATGTCGATATTCCCGAAGATGAAAAAAGGAGAGTCGGTTTCTTTTCACACATCAACAATGACAGCTTTGGGTTGGAAAGATAAAAGGGACGTCACCATGTTGTCAACTACACATAAGCTAGAGTTTGAAGTATGTAAAATCGACCAACGAACGAAAGAGCAAAAATTAAATCGACTATGGCCATCGATTACAGTAAAAATATGGGGTCAGTCGACAAAAGTGACATAACAATGAGCTCCTTCAGTTGTACAAGGAAAACATGAGATGGTACAAAAAAAAGTCATGATGCACATAGTAGATCTTTCGCTATAACCATATGACCGTGTTATACGAGGCTTGGGTGTATGTTCTATTGTGATGTTCGTTTTTCTATGAGCGAAAGAACTTTCAAATGAGGTTAATTGCAGAACATTCTCGAATTGGTCTGCGGGATCAGTGATAGAAAATAAAAAAATTTCGCGGGAGGTCTGTGCGTGGCGCATATGAAACGTCAATATTAATTTTGTTTCAAAAATATAAAAATATTTTTTCTTTCTTAAAAATGGCTTTAAAATGAAAGCAATGTTCAATAGAATATTTTTTTGCTTAACGAAATAAATTAAATGAATTGGAAAAAAGTGTGTGTGTGAATTCAAATAAAGAAAATAATAATAATTTAGTTAAATCAAATGAAGAAAATGTTGTAAATTTGGTTCAATCGAATGAAGAAAATCATCTTAATTTAGAATCTAGTAGTGAGTAGGCACTGTGGGCGGAGTTTAAACGGCGAACTTTAAGATAGTTCGCCGAGCGCGCCATTTTGCCAGACTAGATTTTAGAGCAGCTCTGAGAGGATCAATTGATCAGCTAACATCGCCGCCTTCATCTTTGGTTCGCCTCGACTAAGTGCAGGTTGGTCATTAGCTTTTTCTGTGTGTCGTGTGAGTTTGGGACCGGTTATTGCGTCTTCGGGTTCTCGTCCAGAGAATTTCCACGTGTAACTCCCCACCCCGTACACCTTGATCCTTCCTCGTCGAGTCTCCTCCGGTCAGGAGTATTATTTCGCTCTGCGTCCGGGCGTCTTTTTTTTGGCGCGAAATTTCGCGTTCGCAGTCCGACCCGGCGTGAACGCGCATTCGGGTCGATCGAGCGACTTTGTCTACGTCGGTCGACTCCGAGCATTAATATCTTTTTTTGATTACTTTAAATACAGTCCACTTTTAACAATTATCGAATTTTTGCCAATCGGTCAGTAATTTGCCGATTCACAGGGAGTAGCGAGTAATTCATCAATCCAAAATATGTAGATAAAGAACGAATCGAAAATATCCCAACAATTACATTAAAATCGGTAAATAATCCGGTAATTTTCCAGTCATTTCATGTAAACCAAAAAGTAACATACAAACATATAACCTGGAAACAGCCTTCTGTGACCTACCCTCGCTGGATTGGTGAAGCCGCATCACTTCGTGGTCCAGCTTAAGTGCCGAGGTAGTTGCTGTCAAAGGTTCATTTGTTTTTTGGTCTTTCGGGTTGCGGGTTAAGTTTTGTTCTTTGTATTGCGAGTTCTCGAACTACCCACCGTTCCTTTTTACTCCTGTCCAAGTCGCCCTTCGACCAGGCAACTCCCCGAACGCTTGAGAGGGTACTCGGCGGGCTTTTCGCCTGCTTTCGGGTTCTTTTTGTGCAGTTTTCGCGACGACGAGATCTTCGACCGTTTCGTCTCGATCACGGTGTCGGCGAATTTAAAAGAGAAAAATACAGTCCACTCGTCCTTTTAAGAAGGACTATTCGAGTTTATTAAAATAAGGGAATTCGGCCCCTTTCAGTGCCGAATCAGGTTCCATAAATTAAAAATGGAGGGTTTAATCAAGAGCCAATACCATCGCTATGAAGTCATTAAAAGAGCGGGCATCAATTTCAAAAAAATGGCGAAGCCAAAAATCACCAAAAGGGCGGTGGGGTTGAAAATTACACACATAGAGATATTTTCGAGAGTTCTGCGAAATGGATAACCAAATCCAGAGTTCACCAGAAAGAGGAAAATTGAACAAAAATTCATTTGGAACAGGAAAAGAAACTTATACCCTTCCCTGAAGGAAAAGGTGGGGATATTTCTGAAACGATAAAGAAAAAAATCTTAATGCATTTGAAAGAAGTAGCCGAACATACTTCAGATTTGGCATCTTATCTTAACTTATCATCTTATCTCTCTATATCAGATTAGAGAGTCAACGAAAGATGATAGCAGACAACATGGGAGGGTTTTGGAAAAAAAAGGAGGCAATTGATTGGTGGGTCTTGGACAGTCCCCTTCCCGGATCAGAAACGATATGAGTAATAGAGCTTTTGTATGCCAATCTTAGGGCAGAGGCAGCTAAGTTCTTTGCCATTGACAGGTCTAAGCCAAGAATTGTGTTCGGACCCACCAACTAAGAAAGAAAGGCAGTGGCTACTAGGGTGCCTCTTTTCAATGTTGACAAAGAGACGGGCATAAGTATGATGATGCAAACTTTCTTTCCAGACTTAATATTACACAAGAAATGCAGAAGATATTTAAGGACGTGTTATTTAGCAACATGGAATTAGTTAGCCAGTTAAGACTCATACAAAACAGCTTTGACAAAAAAGTTAGAGTCCTTCCTATAATACCAGGATCCACTGACCAATTTCAAAAACATATTTATTACTATGATAAAATAAGCTTATTATTTATTATTATTATATTATTACTACCTATAGTTTTTAGAAGTAATTTGACCTAGCGAGATTCATTCCTTTTTAGATCGACCTACTCGCAGGAGTTAAAAGAATAAAGAACTCCAAAAGTTCAGGCGCTGGGACTGGCACGATTTATATTACTTCTGTAAAATGGTTGTTTATTGGATGCATTCCCGAGAAACTTAACCACATTATTGACACAAAGTGAAAGTAATTTGGTAAGTACCTACCTAACTACTTGTAACATTATTACAATACAATAATTATATAATTAATATACTGTAGAGTGGTGGGCGGGCAGTTTTCGATGTATCATTCTTGTCTGCCAAGGGACAGATCCGCTTCCAACAAAATAAATCACATTTGTAATTAGGTTTTTGTTACAATAACTAGGTATGGGAATTCAATCCTATTTTACAGATTAGTGATGGATAATGCAAGCATTCACCATACTCAGAAAATGCGTGAGCTTGTTGAAGGCTCGAATCATAATCTATTATTTTTACCACCTTATTCTCCAATGATGAATCCGATTGAGTGTTTTCAAAAATAAAGTTTCACGGTTGGAATTTGCTGGCGGATTTATCAAATCAGTTAATTTGGTTGAAATAATTAATGAGTCAGTAGCAACGGTTGCATTTTCAGATTGTAACCAGTATGTATCTAAAATTACCTGTAGCACCGGTAAAATAAATTTTATGATGCCTATATGATTAATGTCTAAATAATTATGTATGTACTTGTACGTATTACTTATTTTAAATAAAATTTTATTATTATTTATTATAAATTTTTAAAGAGTAAAGGGCATTTTTGAAAAGTGATAATTTGAAATTAAAAAGTTCTAATTCAGAGTAAAAATAACTTGTATCCGAGTAGAATGGATAAATGGGAAGATATAGATGTTGGTTGGGCGAAAACGGCCCAATGAATTCCTTCAGCCCTTAACCCGAATGCAAGGGTATCATTCATTTTGAAAACCTTAAAACATTTTACCCAAAAATCTCCAATATTTTTAATATAAGACGCAGCGTTAGTTGAGGAGCGCCCCCTATAACAACCCCCTCTTTTTGCCCCCCGCCCTGATCTATCTGAACAATCTGCGGACTACGGTCGCGTTATCACTACTTTTGATATTCTAAATATCAAATTCACCGCGTCTCACACGGAAAACAGAATTCGCTTCATTGTGAAAGATGAAGCTCAATTCAGACAAATAAACCGCGCTCTCAAAGAAAACAAGGTGGAATTTTTCTCTTTCCTTGAATCAGAAAAGAATAAAAAGGCCATTGTTGGCGCCATCTAGGCTGCCACACACAAAATATTACAAACATACAAATTCCCAATTCATTCCCCGCTCCCTCCTTTCCATGACCATATAATTGGAAGGATCGCGAGGTTTTCAGGACAGTTTTTCGCTGCACGAATAAGCACCCGCTTCGCACCCGCTAAGCTACGCACCCGCTAAATTTGGAAACCTGCATCGCATTAAGAAGAAAATTCGCACAGAACCAGCGCCGCGCTCGGGAAATAGGAGACTCCAGTTCGAAGGTCAGTCCCTCTCCCTGCTTCCGAGCATCCACAGTACAGCCATCATTCGCAGCATCCCGTGGCCTTCTCCCTAGACATAGTCGCCGACGACCTTCACGACAAAGGCTTTAAGATCGTTAAAGTCTCCAGAATGCGTGGTGGCGCCGATCGCCACCCCATTACTATGGTTCTCGTCGAATACGAGAAATCTAACGATGACTTGGACATCGTCCAAGTAAAAGAAGTCGATCGCCTCTGTGTTTAGGTCGAGGCCCCGCGCTCAAAGAAACCCGGCGTTTCGCAATGTTCCCGTTGCCAAACATCGGTCACACTTCAGCGGTTTGCAAATGGAAAGGCTCCTGACAGAAAGGAATGGGACCTTGTTAATAAGTGAAGATGGATTTTGCTATAGGTACACATCAGTGTTTTTCTATTAATACAGTATATTGGAGATGAGAGCTCAGAAAAAAATGTCCTGGTCGCAGAATTAGCAAAAACAACAGATGTGAGTTTCGGCAAACAGGGGTACACAATCATCTACCAAGGCGAGAAGTGCGCCAAGTACAAAATCAAATACGAGAAATGGCATTAAATGCAATCAGCGCTGATACCACTACCAGCATTCTACAAGTGTCGTTAATACAAACGAGTGGCACGACGAAGGCAATATTACCCAACATTGCCAGTCTCAAAAGACATACAGAGACAGAGAAACAGATCACATGTGCTACATCCCCTGCCACTAACGAGCGACGAGATAAATATTTCTTCAGAATATCAAACGACGGGCAACAATCATCGACTAGAATTTTTTTTAATTTGGGATTTTGGCCCCGCAACCAACGGCGAAGAACGAATTTTATTGGTTTAAAGAATATAGATTTCCTCAAAACTTGTCAAAGTATAATAATGAATGGGATATTCAAAACTACACCACGTTTTGACTCCAGCACATTTTCTCATGTCTTTTCCATCCTCAGAAATAGTGGAGGATATACGACTTACGCCAAGTCGCTCTGTTTGAGAATTTTGTGCCCGAGATTACACCAAAATTGGTGCAACTGGCCGGAGTCCTTCGGAGAGCACAAACCAGCTACGGCGAGAGACAAGAGCGACAGAAGCAGATTGCTAATCGGAAACGACGACCAGATCCGGGCTATCGCCCTGGAGATCGTGTACTAGTAAAGACGCACGTCCTCAGTCAAGCCAATAAGGGGATAAGTTCGAAGTTAGTCCCGAAACGAGATGGACCATATCTTATAATACGAAGATGCGGATCCGCTTAGCTATGAAATCGCCACAGCGGAAGACCCTGAAACCGTCTTAGGTCACTACCACTCTTCAGCCCTCACGCCATACCATGGTGAAGAAGGAAGTTGGCCAAGCCCGGTCGTACAGTTACGTAAAAGGGGACGACGACCGACGAGAAAGAGGCGGTATTGTTTTTGCAATCAAAAAACATCATACCGCGAACAAAACAGTGTGCAAGTGGACATGCAATGACATTATCATTTAATGATAGACCCAAATGGCGGTGCAACAAACGTGTTTGCAGAATATCCATTAGTGTAAGAAATGATACGTGGCTAAGGAATACACGCATACCACTGCGTTCCATTGTCTTTTTCATATACCAATGGGCAGAAGAAAAATCGGACATGAAAAATTGCATAAGACATTTAAATTTGTCTCCAGCGTCGATAATGGATACAAGCAATTTTTTGCGAGAAGTATGTTCGTGGCGCATGCAGAACGTCAATTTGATCGGCGGTCTGAATAAGACCGTCGAAATTGACGAAACCCTATTCAGCAAACGAAAGAATAATTGCGGGAGAATTCACCCCCAACAATGGGTTTTCGGGGGCATCTGCAGGGAAACAAAAAAAGCTTCGTCGAAGTAGTCTCAAATCGGAAACGTTGATACCAATAATTAGAAAATTCATCATGCCTGGAACCAAAATTGTATCAGATTGCTGGAGAGCCTACAGCTCGATATCAACGTTTGGTTACCTACACGAAACGGTCAATCATACTTATAATTTCATGGATCCAACAACTGGGGCCCACACACAAAATATCGAAAGATTGTGGGGCTCTTTGAAGACTGCGAACAAACGACGAGCGGGAACAAGCTGGGATCTTTTAGACTCCTATCTTTCCGAATTCATGTGGCGAAGGAGACTGAATGGACGCTGTCCCTTCGAGACCATACTGAAGACATATCTCTGTTCCCGCTATAAGGTATGTACATAGAACAAATTAAAAAAGTGATTCCAATGTCAATTCGATGACGATGTAAAATAAACATAATATAATAAATAAAATAAACGTTTAGGTTACTTTGTACTACAAGAGTTCTACCGACAAGAAACCGCAGTATCACAAGTGACCACCAGGTGCTAACTCGTGGGGTAAGTATCAACAAAAGGCACAAAAGAAGTTGAAGTCTTTCAAATACGATTCCATTGCTTTGCTAAAGGAAATCGCATATTCGATAAAACCAATTTATGAGTCCTATCAACGAAGACTTGTTGCAAAGATGCATTGGAGGATTTCACACAGAACAGCAACGACCCAGAAAAACACTTTTATTTTGAATTCTGAGACTAGAGATTTTTCGAAAAATCGCAACCAAAAACTTTGGCCGTTCTGAATTTTTCTTTTTTATCATTTGTAAAAATAATAAAGATTGTTAGCGCCATCTAGGCTGACGCACACTAAACATTACAACACAACAAATGCCCAAATCATTCCCCGCTCCCTCCTTTCCTTTCCTTGACCATATATAATTGGAAGGATCGCGAGGATTAGGGAGAGTTATTACCGGTGTGTGTCGCAATTGCTAATAAGCATCGCTCGCACCCCGGCTACGTTACGCACCCGCACCTGCAAAAGATATAGAAGCCCGCAACGCATGAAGATAATCCGCCCTGAACCAGCGCCGCGCTCGTGAAGTGAAAAGGAACCCAGTTGTCGAAGGTCAGTCCCTCTTCCTGCTTCCGAGCATCCACATTACAAAGATATTTCTTTTTTCTGTTCTTGATTCGAACATTTACGCTTTGATTTGTTCCAATTGAGGTTATTTATTTCGCCAGGGGTTCAAGGTGTCATAAATTTTTTGAAGACCCAACATAGGACCGGATTCAAACATACCCTTAAAATCAAACTGTTTGGAAGATCATGCCGAAACATAACCTGCGAGCTTTACTACCGTCAGCATAGCTACTTACACTAACACTACTTCAAATATAGTACAAACGTCGTCGATGACATTATCTGATGAGGCGAAAATTAAAGTGCTAACAGACGTTGCAATATGATTACGCGTGTTATATTACATAACGCAGTGATATCATGTAAATCTTATATTAAGACACATTTGTGATTTTTTCATCCCCTTTTGCGATGGCTCTTGAATTCGAACCGCGATGTCAAAAGAAACTGACACCTATGCGAATTTAGAGACGTGACCCATTTTTATTTCAACTTAACTTATTGCCCTGGGAACCAACGAATTCGAGACCCATCGATAGTCAAATGTGTAACTTTGCATGTTTTTCTATGCCTATTTATTTAAGTGTTTCCGCCAAACGATGCGATTTTGAAAACCATATGTTATTGCCCTCAGCAAGTCGAAGATTCGATAGACATCTGTTAATGTAACGAATCTTCTAGAAAATACTATTATATATTTCATTGTCAACCCCGTGAGAGGGAGAATGTGCAAATGAGACGCAAATATTTCTATTTTTTTGTAGCTTGTTAATATTATAAAAGGCCTTCGTCAGCTATGACGTCGAGTTCATTTTATACTCATCATTTTATATTTATCATCTAACTATTAAACACCTTGCACACCGAGCTCATTTTCGTATTCGCATTTCATATATTGTACACTTAGAATAAACGATAAATTATTAAATAAAGATTTTTATTATTAAACCACTGGACAAGAAGCGATATCCTCCCACATTTTCATTTAAGTCGCGCAACAAATCAATTAATTGCGCGTAACCATGTTCGAACGTCTGTTTACACTTGTAGTACGACCGAAATCACAGGCGGACCAGTGCATTCCGTGCTACCACATGCCTTCAATTTTAGCGAAATGAGCTAAAATCACGTTAATTGCGGGAACAATCGTAGCTACTACACCTTTCGAAAAAAAGGGGCAAAGTTCTATTTAAAAGAAAGAGAATCGTACAGTCATTTGCGACTGGTAAGAGACCTGGATGTTAAAGATTTTCGTATATATCTTCGTATGAGTTCCAATACATTTGCTGAATTGTTGGAACTTGTGAGACCGTATATTACGAAAACGAATACAGTTGGAGGGGCGGTTCGAAGCATCCTATCCCTCAAAATCCCCATCCTTTATGAGAGTCCCTGGCGTGATGGCCTCGGTTTCGTCTCGCACGACTCCGGAGGGCGGGTGGCCAGCCTGTGCCAGACCTGGCCGGATTTCGGGCTCTGTGGGCCGAGTTAAAACGGCGAACTTTTAAATAGTTCGCCGAGCATTTTGCTAGATCGAAGTTTATAGCCGCTCAGCGAGGATCGAGTGTTCAGCTAATATTGCCTAAATACAGTCCACTCAATAGTTAATTTACGAATTTTACCAATCGGTCATTAAATTGCCGATTCAACAGTCACGAGACAAGCTGTGACAGCCGAAGAGAGGTTAGTGGCTACTTTAAAATATCTCACGTCAGGAAGAGAATTCAGTACATGTATATCATCGCAACTATTGTCGGAAATAATACCAGAAACCTGTGAAGCAATCCGTTAAGTGCGCAAAAATTATATTTTTTACGATTTTGTGGTTGGACATCATTGAAAACACGCATGGTGTGCATACTGTTAAAAAAACGCACAACTAGCTTGGAGGTAGAATTACGACTGAAGCTCTGCGGTGGTTCGAGCCTGCAACTAATTCAGTCGGTGGTCGCGGCCACACGATCGAGTTCGAACATGGTTACGCGCAACGTCTGTTAGCACTTTTAGATTTACCAAAATCGATAGCTTAAAAAGAAAAAGACAAATGAATAATGCTCAGGTGCCGATTTCTTTACCACGAACGAGTGAAGAAGTACCCACACAGTATCAAATAACGGGCAACAAAAATCAGACGGATCAATTTTTAATCCGGGATTCAGGCCCTACATGTGACGATGGCGGAGAACGAATTTTGATGTTTTCTAACCATAAAAATTTAGATTATATCAAAACATGAGAAGGAATATTAACGGATGGAACATTTAAGTCGTCTCCGTCGCTGTTCACGCAAATATACACCATACAAAGCACGCGCGTCGAAGGCCCGGACAGAAAACCGGGAAGGGCTATACGCCTTATATATTTTCTCCTCCCAGATAAAATAGAATATAAGTTTAAAATATACGATATAGAGTCTTTGAAAAATTAAAAACAATCCTTATGTAATGGGAGCCTTTACGAATAATGCTCGATTATAAAAAAAAGGCCATTAGTGCGTTTCAAACGCATTGGGCTAATGCAAAGGTTTCGGGTTGCTTCTTTCACCTTTGTCAAAATTTGAGTAGAAAAATTAAAGGATTGGGATTATCCTGTTTTTATACCGAGACAAGAGAAAACACTGTTCGATTTAAAATGGTATCAGCATTGGCTTTCGTTCCTCCAGAGCACGTCATCGACAGCTGAGAAGAACTTCTTCAAATCATGCAGTCATGGATTATGACACAAACAGAACAGATCCATCACAAAATTGATGACTTTTAATACTTTGAAGTGAACTATATCGGAAAAAGCATAGTAGGCTTGAAGCGAGAAAACCTCGGTGGCAGTAGATGTTAAAATTTGGAACATTCGGGATAGAATGCTGGAAAAATATGGTAGAACGGACAACGAAGTGGAAGGATTCCATTTGAAGGTATCACACACAATTGGAGCACAGGCAACCAATCTACGGAAATGTATAAAAGCCTTGCAAGCCTAGACTGAAACAGAAAAATAATTAAATCTCAAAATAAGAACGTGTGGAACAATTAGAGTGAACAGAAGTACGGGTTTGTGCTTGGCCGTGCATTTAGAAAATGGTCAGCGAGTGTATTTTACGGAAAGGAATCTGGGCGAAAGAATAGTCAACCCGCCCAGAACTACTTTGACTGCATTTTTCGAACTTTGACGATGAATTTGCGAGAACGCTGTTATACTGCGATGTGCCCATATATTATACATGGGATAAATTCTGTAAGGTTTTCAAGGCACTGCAGTCCCATATTATAGTGGTACAAAAAAGTCAGACACTCTGGGACGCGTGTACACTGTACATCCGAGTAATTTCGACTGCTTCTGCTTACGATTACTTTTACACAACGTTGTGGGTCCCGATTCGTTTTCAAGACTGTCGAAGGCGTCGTCAGCTTTACATTCCGCGAAGCGTGCCAATTAAGAGGCCTTTTAGAAGATGATGCTCACTGGAATGCCACATTGACTGAAGCTGCCGAATCTGAATCCCCAGCTAAACTTCGACATCTCTTTGCGATCGTGCTCACCATTTGTAGTCCATCGAATCCAAAGCATCTGTGGGACTCTCATAAAATAAGTGTGACTGATGATATTCTGAAGGAATTCAGAAGACAACATCCAGACTTGCCGGAAATAAGTTACAAACCAGAGATATAACAAAGCTTTCATTATAATTGAGGATTTGGTCTTGAAAATGTGTAACAAGAACTTAGATCAATTCGGTCTTGAGATTCCTCAGCATAATGCCGACGATGAATTGAATCATGAGTTGGCTCGCGAGGTGAACTACAACCGCGAAGAATTAGATCGATTCGTGGAAAACAATGAACATCTTTTGGTGGCCTATCAGAAGATTGCTTACAACAAAATCTTAAGTTTTGTCGAAGAAGAAAAATCAGGGATATTCTTCATAGATGCCCTTGGCGGTACTGGAAAAACTTTTTTGCTGAATTTAATTTTATCAAAAATTCGTGAAAAGGGTTCGATAGCAATTGCAGTGGCGCAATCGGGCATTGCGGCAACTCTGCTGTGTGGCGGCAGGACGGCCCATTCAACATTTAAAATCCCCATCGACATATTGCGAAATGAAAATCCGGTATGCAATATAAGTCAGAGGACCACATTAGCTAGAATTCTCCAGCAATGTGCAGCGCTTATTTGGGACGAGTGCACAATGTCACATAGATATGCATTGGAAGCACTCGATCGCACATAGAGAGATATTCGGAACGTCAATGAGACTATTGGAGGCGTCACTGTTATTTTGGCAGGTGATTTCAGACAAACATTGCCTGGAGGGGCGGTTCGAAGCTTCCTAACCCTTCAAAATCCCCATCCTTTATGAGAGCCCCTGGGGTGATGGCCTCGGTTTCGGCTCACGCGACTCCGGAGGGCGGGTGGCCAGCCTGTGCCAGACCTGGCCGGTTTTCGGG
>JAOXNN020037482.1:0-37004 GCA_028571205.2 Hydropsyche betteni | reverse complement strand
TAATTCAACACTTACTTATTCTGAGCTTTTTTAAGTGATCCAGTCTCGCTAGAGTGTCAGATAATGCCCAGGATGGCTTCTATTCTACATAGGTATGTTGTTACTAATCCAAAGTGATTAAACTTTGTGCAATCTCATTCCCATTTGATTGGACGATTATTTGGGGATGGTTGCTTCCAATACGACGAAATCTGTGTCTTCTGGGTTCTCCTCTTGGTTGTTCGATTACTCAAGGGATTCTTCAATTGGAATTCAATAGAACAAGAAATTCCTCAGAAGTGCTGGAGTTCGTTGTAGAAACTATCCACTTAAGGGTACACCATTAATATTTGGAGATGAGGGTGGTGCCATTCCTTATTTGATAGCCAATATAACTAGGCTAAATCCATATCTGCAGTCTCGTAACTTGAGAGTATTAACTGTGTAAATATGCCACCACTATTCAGATTCTAACATATTTGTCTATGGGTGTAGTCCACATACTCACCTGCTTGGTCCATAAGTCAAATAATTTATATCGTATTGTTAGTTTGATGGAATTGTTATAAAATCATAGATAGATCACCTATCCCTAAAAATCTTACTCTAATTACTCCATATTCTCTTTAATACTCTTCGCCATAGCATCTGGCCCACAGACATAAATCCTATCTGGTTGTGACTCCACTATAGTCTTCAGGAACAATTGATCAAAACCATGCCTAAATGACTTTATTCCATCCTATTTGTCCCCATTAGAAAACCGAAGATTAAGATCGAAATAATCTGAATAACCCAATACCTACCGAACCCATGAATCTAGTTGAGGAAGAACAGGTCTGTAATTATGGAAGAACCATAAAACTCTTCCTTGTTGGTGAAGCTAGCGTAGAGAATTACTTTTAGTTGATCAAGCAGCTCATAGTTGTATCTTAGAGGATTTATGTTATTGGCTGATGCTGTACCTTCCTTGTGCTCCAGAACCTTGAATATTATCTTCTTAAGGAGGAAATCTAGGAGGTCCAGAAAGGGTAGTATCCCAGTACCCGCAGCCAAAATTACGTAACGTCCCCGACTTTAATCTGTCATTTGGAGACCCAATCCCTGCATTAACCATATGGTACGTACGGTCCCAATATCTTAAATCCTTTGTGAGAGAAGTTACTCAGATAGGATGTAAACTACCCATCCGGATAGAGTTTGATAGCTAGAGGTAGTGTTCGAGAGTATTAGTTGCATTAGACTGTATCGATGTAGGGTTAATTCTACCTATATTTATAGATCTCTTTGATGGTGGTTCTCAGTTTGATGTTATCGTCTGTCATGCAGACCACCATAGTGTAGGGGCGACGTACCGGTGCTATACCCTATCCAAATGATTCGATTATAAAGAATTTGCCTAGATTCTTAATAGAAAGGAAGGAATTTAGGAAACGGGCTGTCTTCGAACTGAACTTAAACAGTGATAGGTTGTTACTGTATTCATCCACTTCCTAGACTATCCATTAAGGCTTACCATCTTAATCACTACAGTCTATTAGTTTGTCAACCCGGAGTCGTCCCACCATACGGCTACTGAGGTACTTCCAGATGTATTTGCTATGTTTGTGTCTTATTGGACAGCAGATGGCTGAGTGACATCCATACAACAGATAATTGATTTATTTTCCTTGTATCTAGTTGATGATAAACTAGCCTCCAGGATGGTCTAGATCATCGATACAATAGACACCGTTATCGATAATAACGTATTTTGCGTCAGGATACTTGATGAGGATTTTGGAGTGAGAAACGCCCTATTCGATGAGCTGGGGTATTTAACTATCATTAGGGTGGTAAGTACAAGTAGAAATGGTCATCAGGCAGCCTGGTCGTCAGTTTGTTGCTTACTATCCCTCTTAGGAACACCCTCACCTGCAGCCTATAGAGAACCTCAATTAGAATTAGCAGGAGGTAGATTGCCCCGAAAATGTAATACCAAGGCTTAGAGCTGAATAAATACGAAGGTACAGTTAGTCGATGCCTTGGGTGAGCAGTCCCAAGGTAATAGTCACCCTCCCCAGCAATATAGTTAGGTAGCCACTAAAAGAATGCACTATTTTGATAACTGGCAGCCAATCGGTGTAAGTCTTGGCGAATATCATGGACCTTATGGCTATCCCTGTGCCCATCTGCAAAACTACTATAACGATCATCATAATTGCGCATACGAAGTGTCCTTTCAAAGCTGGAGAGGCATCCAGTTCTGATTGAGGTACATTAACCAAAATCAGCATGGCAGATATATAGTAGAGAGTGCCTAGAGAGAGGATGGTCATGGAGATACTGTGAAGGTTGAGATAGTTGTTAACGGTGACCTTGCCGTAACGAATGAGGAGCCGAGGTAACTCAACGAGTCCACTCCACACTGCGAAGAGGTAGATCTTGTGGGAGAGGATCATGTTTGATTAGGTATAGTTTGTTATCCCTGGGTCCATATTACAATCTAATTATACTTTAATAGGTGCTTAATTTAAGACTGGGATGCTTGTGCTTCTATCTGAATAGAAACTATTGTAGAGTAACTAGGTGGAGGTTATTTACCGATTTAACTAATATTACAAACCGCCTATCTTTCCGGAACTAGTTATAGTTCATAATCCTATGTCAAATTCATAACCAAAACGACATTCCAATATGTCTGCTCTAATAGCCACCTATTTGAATAATAGTTGTAGAATATCCTTAATTTGATAATTGATGACAACAGACAAATACTCAGTGATTCTCCCCACCTACAACTAGAAAGACAACCTTCCCATCATAATCTACCTCCTATTCGAAGAGGCAGAATAACAGTACCTCCCTCCTCACCCAGCCATTACGATCTATAAGTGGTGATAGTCTAGGACAGCAGTCCCGACGGCACCTACTAAGTAGCCCTTTAACTTCAGAAGATCTTCCCCAAAATCGTACTCATTCCAACCGAATCAGATCATCCATAAGCGTCCCGGCAAAATGGGATTGGGCAGTGCATACCAATAAGGAATTTCAAAATGTACGGGAAATTTTGTTATTTTGATGGATGCTGATCTCTCCCACCACGTACCACTGTCCATTAACTCAGCCTAAATACATCATCGACTTTATTAGGTACTCCCTACAGCTGACTCAGGAAACAGAAATAGACTAACGCTGATATTATCACAGGAACCAGATACATCGAAGGAGCGGGAGTCTATGGTTGGAACCAGCAGAGTAGCCAACTTCCTAGCTAGTACTGTCCTGGGCACTAGCTACAGCGATCTTACCGGTAGCTTCCGCCTATACAAAAAGTACCCCCATTCTAACCCTAGATAAGCCTTAGCCAGTATCATCCATTAAGTAGTGAGCAAAGGCTATGCATTCCAGATGGAGATCCTTATTCGTGCAGGGAAGAAAGGTTTCAAAATAGAGGAGATTCCCATCATTTTCGTAGACAGAATGTACGGTACCAGCAAGCTAGGAGCTAACTAAATAAAGATATATCTGAAGGGCGTTATGAAGCTGTTCATGACTTTCTGAATATAATTGTTATTTCAATCAAACTTCGTTATGGACTACGAAAAGCTTAGGGAAGTTCTACCTAAAGTGCACACCAAATGGACTGTGGAGGATATCAACTTGTGGTTGAAGTTCATTGGGTTGGAGTCGTTGTACCCGGCGTTCAGTAACAACTCCTCTTATCATAGAAAATCTGGCCATTGATGGCAGTTGCCTATCTGCGCTTACCGATTAAGACATGAAAGAGGAACTGGGTATCCGATCTGCCATAACCATTAAGAAACTGTCTACCTGTATAATACCTCTAATTCAGGGATAAACGTCGGCATTAAGGAGTTCGACCAGTACATCAACAGCCAAGTGAGTTTCCTACGTACCCATCCATTTTACTCAGCTGAAGGCACAATAGCGAATAAGCAGTTAATAAAGCAGTCTCCATAGCTGAAAAATTCTAAGAAACTCATTCAAAAACCAGAACGTCTCTAATGTGGAACGGAAACCTAAGACTCTCCAGCCCTTGAAAGGAAAGAGAGTGCAGGGCTAGAGTAGAAAATCTCACAGTCACCGGCTTCTCAGCGCCAAATCAACTAGCTTCTCATTCAGCAGTCTGATGGTGCTAGTTCGTACTACTGTTTGAAGGAGGAAGGAGCTAAAATAGGTAGGCATAGCTCTAATAAAATACTTATCCTGGAGGAGAGCGTTTCGAGGTATCACGCTGAAATTTAATATGTTGAAGGGTCGTTCTATTTGAGAGATGTAGGGAGTACTACAGGAACGTTTATCAAGATTATTGATAAGATAGAGCTGATAGAGAATATGGTGATTGAGATGGGTTCGAATCAGTTCGAGGTGGTTAAAATTAGATAGGGATAGGTTATTTTGAAGATCGTTGAGGGACCGAATATGGACCAGGAAGAGATCATTATGGCGTTGAAGAAGGGTGTGAAGGTGAACTGTGGTAGGAAGAACACCAATCAAATCAATTTCCAGGAGGATCACCACCTGAGTAATATACATGCTTCGTTCTATACAGTCTAGAACAAATACTTTATTGAGGATTTGGCAACCACCAATGGGTAATAGTTGGCTTATTTAGTACATGGCTCCGGCTGTCTAAGTAGAACGTTTAGAGCTACCCATATATGCTCAAAGACAAAACAGTGTTCAAAGTTGGAACAACTTATACCTATACATGCACTCGAAATGGCTCCCAGACAGTTTAGGAGAAGGTGAGCGGCAACCAATGTATTATCTGCATCGACAATGAGAAAGACTGCGTTTATAAGCCTTGCAACCACAACGCAGCTTGCATCCGTTGCAGCAAGAGTCTGAAATAATGCCCTCTCTGCCGAAGGAAGATAGAAGACTTTATTAAAATTTACAAGGCTTGACATGATATGCTTTAACTCTAGAAAATCAATAAAGATGCACATCTTAGAAAAACCCTAACGGAAAATTCTTCTTCCATTTCTCTATTTGTCGTTTCTTTTACTTGCTCTTAAGTACCTTCTTAAGGTCAATGGTGTCCACCTACAGCAGGTTCAGCAGTTTATCGGGAGCTGCAACAACCTATTTAGTCTTTTTAGCCTCCAGGTAACTTGGAGCGTCACTGAAGAAACTCTCCCTTTTATCAGCTGGTCTTATCTAGCTGCAGTCGATTCTTATGTTGGAGGGTTAGTCGATATGAATCTGGTTGGTGTCCTATTCGACTATCGTATGAATTTATCTGTTGGGTTATTTGTTTTATTAAGAAACTGTGCGGTAGGGTCTGATGAACTTCCGCTATTTCTGAACCTTAGAATCGACTACAGAGCTACCTTAGATAGCCGCTGTAGTGATAGGATTCTGTAGCTGATGGTCTTTGGCGGGAGACATCTACTTGTATTTGGATCTCACCTATTTAAGATTGATTAGTTTGTTCTGTTTACGAGTATTCTCGATTATCTGGCTGACCAGCTGCCGAGAGGTCTCTTCCGAGCTGTTCTCCTGACTAAATATCTTCCTCTATGGGTTTCTCACTCTGACAGTATGAACCTCATTGAGATCGGCACCCTCATCGATACTCCTTCTCATATACTTTTTATCTGTTAGCTTCTTCTCTATTTTACTACTCTATTTTATTGACTTTGGAACCACAACCTAACCATTCCTATCTGTTTGAGCCTTATCCTACTGCAAATTAGTCAGGATGCATTCCAGTTGCCCAATATATTTTTTAATCTTCGCTTACTGCATCTCCACACCTTTCGATTGAATAACCTTCTTAATCTCCTACTAAGCCTGAGGCGGGAGCTATTTGTACTTTACCAACCTCTATCTGGACTTTCTGTCTCTCATCAACCTCTTCTTCTTCAGCTAGTTGTCTGAATAATCTATTATGTACAGCTGGGGCTTCGTGACCTGTTGCGTGGAGGTGGATCATTAGTAGGATCCTAACATACCCGTACAGGAGTTTTACTTCTGCTAAGTTCCTTGTTCTTGGGACAGTTCGAAGTATCTGTGGGTTTCCTACTAAGATACCCTCGACTATGACTGTGCCGTATTCTTTTTGATAAAGCTCCAGAAATATATTGTTCGCTAGGCATCTATTGTCGAGATGTCTGATGTCTAACCCGCTCCCTGGTAGTCAACTGGCTGCTAAAGCACTTCTTCAGACAGATTTGTGAGTCAGGGTCTTTCTTAACTAGCTTAAAAGACTTCAATCTGAGACGTGACATACTTGCTAACTGTCCTGTTATAATTTATTATTGTTAGCATCTATTATCATACATCTATGAAAAGCTGTATTTAACTCGACCGACTGCCTAGAACAGTTCCACGCAAGCACCTGTTAGTGGAGGTGGATCACAAGGACTACCTGACCCTTGAGTTTGTAAGGCTGTTCACAGATAACTTTGTGAACAGTTCTACGGGGTGCTGTAAGTGTCTGGATAAGCTGTTTAGTAACAAGCAAAAAATCACCTTTACGGAACTCTGTAGTGAGCTCAAGACAGCATAAAATGAGGTAAGGAAAAACGCTCTCATGCCGTTCTTTAGTGGCACCTCCTACACGATCAAATTTATGGGGAAGAACAATCAGATAATGGTGTTGTTGGATGTAAGCAACTACATGTGGAAGTACGACTACTCTACCAAAAGCCTCTCCATCCAGAATCTGCAGGATATCGTGGTATAGATATTTAAGCTGCTGCTCCTCCGCCGAAATAGTGAGCCTGCCGACCACAAACTCTATGTGTCGGTGTACGCTTTCTCTCTGGATAACCCAGACTTACATGTAGATATGCTTCAACGTAGATTCTATTTGAGATGCAGGATCTAAGGAGTGAGACTATCAACTAAATGCTGAAGGAGGTGCAGATGTGGCTAAGAAGGAGGTATGCTAATAGCAATTTCACCAATAGTCCAATTAATGGGGATACGGGTAGTCCAAGGATACACTAATACATTCAGAAAGTATTGGATAGGATAAGAAGCGGGTACATGGGACATAGATTGTTAGTGCTCTCCAATTTCTCATGTATGGCTTAAACCCCTACGATATTTTTCCCTAGTGGATGGTGTACCTTCGGGTTCCTTTTAACTGGCGGAGGGAACTTCGGAACTGAGATAGTAGATGAAGATAGGGTACGGTAGCACTTCCCCTCAGGAGAAGTATTCAAGACCAAGCATTTCTTTAAAGCCAAATATATCGATTCGTGCGATAGGTAGCTAATGCTGAGGAAGCATCCCTAGTTCTAAGTGTTTAAGCATCTGAAGTATAAATAGAGGAACCTATTATTCGAGTCCAAAGATGAGCTGATTGAGGATGTATTCGAGAGGCTCATGCTATTCGAACTCAATTTGGAATTTAAGAATATTACTGAACGATCAACCCATAAAAAGGAGAACGTAAAACAGTATACTGTACTTGGCAGTAACATCCCTCGGCTTTTAAAAAGCAGGTACATGGAAGGATGGTAGCCAGCTCACAGTAACACCTATACTATGAACTTTAACTCCTATGTATTCAAAATGAAAATTGATAGGCTGCACTATCTCATCTATTGTGCTACTCCCAACTAATCATATTACAACATTAAACTTTATATCGAGAAACAATCTAATATCAAGCACATCCCTAAGAGGACAGATCAGTCTCCTGAAGAGTAAAATCTTCCGAAAGAGCTTGAGGTATTCTAATAGATCGATACAATACTGTCTAGTGATTATTCCTCTCTAAAACAAAAGTCAAACAATATGAGGATGAGCCGACTACTCAATCTGCCATGTACTACAACAGACGTCGATTTGTTTTTGAGGCCCCAATTCAAAGACCGTTGGAGCATGTTCTTACCCACCCGATAGATCTACCTAGGGATATTCAAATCGGATGTTAAGGCTGAAGCTGCCTTCCTCTCTTCTATTTCCGACCTGATAGGTAAGAAAATTACTTTTATGCTTTACTTCCGATAGTTAGAGAAGTAGAAGGAAAAAGAGAAAGACAAAGAGAAGGATAAAGGAAAGGAGAGTAACTAACGGAAGATCATACTAACTTACTTTGTTAAGCATAACGCTAACTGTCTGGAAATGCGGTTAGGTTTTATTAGGATGGAGAGAGACTAAATATAGATGCATAAGAAGGCTATTAAACAGCGTATTGGAAGTATCGACTCACCCGATCTTATCATTCAGATCACTCCATAGATACTGGCTACTTCAGAGACGTTGGTCAGTGCCAACTACAGATTCTCCTACCAATACTAGATAAACTGTAGTAGTGAGCTAATTGAAAAGTGGCTCTACAAACATCTGGTTGCCTGGAGGTTTAGATAGAACTTCTACCGGATAGACCAGACTTTGTTTGTGAAGGTGAAGGTGTTGTATGATGTTTAGGGTAACAAACAGAAAGTGTGTGTTTACTACCTACTGAAGAGGGAATAGTCCAATAAGATGGTTGTTACTGTCTATTCGACACCTTCATTCAAACTGCTTAAACGCAGCAACTAAACCACAGTTAGTTATAAGCAACTGTTCAACGAGTATGCTACTGATCTACGAGATCGTTAGAGGAACCTGTGTCAGATGTTGCACACCTACATTTGGATTCATAAATAGTTGCTACTGCTTAATGATTCGTCTGTTATGCGAAAGGCTAACCAACAGATATCGTAAATCTATTCCAACTCTTCAGTAGCGTATGTCCTACCTGAAATATTCGATCACTTCCTGAAATCCTATAGCTAGGTGGGAATAAACAAATAAAACCTCCCTGAGTTACCTCCAGCAGACCAATTCCTTATCAATTCGAACATCTGCGTAGACTACGGACTACAGTTAGTTATTAAAGGTGAGACTCTCAAATTTCTGTTACTTTCTCCACTTATCCCAGTGATGCTCCACATTAGACAGGGTAAGGTATTCTACAGAATAATTAAACTTCCTCAAGAGTAAGCCATTAAATAGATGGATATAGTCGAAGATTGCCTTAAAATCCTGCAGTAATAGATAAAACAGAAGACTGACCACTAAACCTACGTATAGAAGTTTAGCAGGAAGTAAGGAGGTCCATGGGTGACACTCAACCAAACTGTTGAACTTGACATCACAGATTTCTGGTTCTTCTGGCATAGCACTATTCAGTGTGACGATAACTGCGATTACTTTCAATTCAGAAGGAATTACGTTGGTTTTCTAAAGGAGAGTTTCCAACAGGTATTCCTTGATATGGTTGGGTTGGTATTCGAACAGGGTGGCGACTACTTCTTTTAGAAAGTCATCAACCCTAGATCCTTCCGGGATAGTATAGCCCCTGTTACTCCCACCTCAACCAACCTAATCTGGAACAAGTATTACAAAATGCTACCAAATAAGAGTGGTTTCGCTCGAACCATTATCAAAATATAGGTGAACGTAGCAGATAAGAGTTTTTAAGCCAACCATGGAGATATTATGAGTGCTCTTGACCAAGCCCATTTTAAAATGAAGGATGGTCATGGTTCAAAAAAGATAGTAGTGAGGTATGCAACCATCGACGGTAGTAAATAGTAACCAAACTGTCTAAACTTCCTAATGAAAGGTCCTTTGTAAGAGATATTCAACGAATTCATCATAGAATTTATGAGGGTGGATCCCAAGATGCTCAAGGATGATGATAAGTGTGCGGCTATGATACGCAACATAGTGCCAAGGCTATACAAGTTAGACAGCTTAATATCTAAAGAGTATCCTATTGACTTAATTAAACTGGACCATTCAAGTCCTAAGAAACTGGCTGAACTAATCATTTCGGATCCAGCCCTTAGCCGTAAATTCAACTTCTTGCAAATCGAGTAGCTGATGTTCTGCCATGTGCAACAACTAAACAAGTGTGTATAGTTAGGTATTTACTTCGATAGTAGGTTCTTCTAGTTTAAATAGTTTAGGAAGCACCTTATCCTGTACATCCCCTTCTGGTTTATTATCTAGATTAAGGAGAACCATATTGCTGTTAAGCTGTTAGCAGCACCATTCACTTAGAAAACAGGAATGAACATTATTTAAATAGATGTGAGGGTAACTGAATACATTCAGATGCTGTTCGATAAAGCCAACCTTATCACTCTTATTGCCTAGCTAAATTATACCAATATGTGTCCCAGTTCCCCCTTCGAACTCTACATTAATTAGGCAACCTCTAACCATCTTAAGTTCTTGAATAGTACGGCAAAGGTTCTGAAACCCGCTAAAAAGCTTAAAGCTCATGAAAGAAGGTACCAGAATATGAGGGTGTAGAAGACCCAGAATCTGGAGGAGGAGACCAAAGATACCAAATAAACTCGGCAGTTTAAGATTCCTCTCAAATTTCGGTCGGGTGTACCTCTATACGACAAGTTTTCTGATGGAGAAGGAATAGAGAATATCGCCACTAACCAGTTCTGGAATACTCTTTATGTAGCCAACCTACCAGGTGTATACCAGACTCCATTCAAAACAGACACTCTTATCTTCTACTTTTAATAAATGTCTTATTAGAAGGCAGATCACGAAAAACTCAGTGGCCTCTAACACAACCTATTTACAAAATGCAAAAGCGTTCTAGTTTACAGTGTGTACAGTGCTAATACATAGATCAAGGCTGCAGAGGTTGATGCTACATTCCGGCCCAACATAATCGCAGCCCAGGAATAAAGGATAATTTAGAGGGTAGCCGAAGTATTCCTAAGATATCCTTAAAGTCTGAACGAAACTGAGTACAATCTGGTGAAGAGAGACCCCAAAAAAGCAATATCCTTCAAACTCAAACTACCTCTCCTATGCACCTACGGTATCTACCTGTGCTATCTCCGGCAGCAGCTAAGCTACCTACACTCAAAAACTGCTCGAAAGTTTATGAAGAACACCTCCAAATATGCTTAAACTTCCTCTCGCAACAGCAGTTTCATAGGCGATGGATCTCAAGCTGAAAGCTGCTAATAATATGAATACAACTACGGATAGAACGACGATATGTTATTTGTGTTTAGTTATTAGAAGGTAGAGAAGTTTAAGTTTACTATCGGGAAGTGTGTGTACCTGCTGGATGTTTGTTTGGTTGAAGGGTCCAGTTCGAAGTCTTTCGTACTGAATGAGCGATTTAGGAAGGAGACTATCACTACTAAAAGAATAAATACTAAAAAGGTGAACTCTAGTAGTGTTGGATAAAATAGTGAAGTTAAGATTATGGATCGATATAAATCGGCTACTACCATATTCTTGTATGGGTTTCATCAGGGTGGATGGCATAACAAATAGATGGAGTCCATCGTTAGGAGGATATAGGCCAATGCTCAGGTACGATGCTCAATGGAGTTTTTATAGCCTAGACAGAGCCAACCCTCGGAGTTGGATACTCCTACCAGAGCAACATCCTCCAGAATGTCTTAGCTATTAACTTCTAGATAACCCTCTTCAGCTTATCATCTGGAGTTCAGTATTAATTCTTTCGGGTAAGGTCATATGGACAATATCAAAAAGTATCTTTAGCAGATAGCTTACTGTAGTTTGGAGGACTACCTAATCGAAACCATGATAGCTAGGCTACGTCTGTCAATAAAAGAGCATGAAAGCAATGTAACATTATAGAATAAACATAAGAAGAGTATGGACTATTCCGATTTGCAGCCAGTGTTCTAATAGAACGTCAACATCTTATCAGGTATTTAGAACTGTGTAGCATCCTCTAAGAGCCTCACAATCCAAAAACAGTTATTCACTGGTTGGTAGGTATAATATTTCAACCTGATCGAAATATTCGAGTTTCTGGTTAAGTAGGTAACTTCTATCATAGTCGATCCTTAAGATAAAGTGATGAAGAATGCGTATTCTCAGCTGATTTACTATTATATTGATCGGGATAGGATACGCATAGTGGCTGGGAACTACTGGGATGCACGATCAATACCATCCGAATTGAAGGATCTTAAGTTACTAACTGCTGAATAGCTTGTGCAAGGGTAGGTGGGTCTAATTGTCAGCTAGCACCTAGTAAACTAGCTCAACGGTATGTCGTAACTGAGTGAGGAGGCTTAGAGAGCTATTGCTGCCTGGATAGTAAAAACGAAGAAATATCCAGATGGAAAATACTTTACCTGTGATACCTACAACTTTAAGAGGCACTTTCTCCTTAAGATATCCATCACTACTAAGGGTGCCTCCATGATAAGCTACAACCTAGACTGGACGTTGAATGAACAACTGGCTCGTCTAATAAAATCTATTGATTTGTGGCAGATGCAACGGAAGTATCTACAGTAGCTTCTGGTATCCATAAAGTAGAAAAGGTTGAGGGGTCTGGAACATCAACCCTCCAGTTTCAGAGTCTCCTCCATCCTGGATATCATCCATTAGTTGTAGGACCGACGTGCCAAACCCAAGATTATGCAGCTAACTCGAACACAGCTTCTTAAGCACCTCATATTTGACGTTGTCCCTCCCAAAGATGGCAAAATAATCTATTATATTAATATGGACGTGATAGAGTAAATTTACAGCATAATCTTCAACGAACAGATTGAGTTCAACTAACTCCCCTAACCTAAGAAAGACTTTATTAAAGGTCCGTTATCGAAATTGGGTTTCCAACTGCTATCGATCCTCCGGAAGAAGTACCAGGCGAGAGCTATTAACTCTCTTGATGGATGAAACTTATGAAAATTTATTATTCAACATCAGGGATATTTGAATTTCCTTACAGTCTACCAGGGTTTGGTTAGGCTGGTGCTTGAAGTTGTCTTTCTTAAGGGTTTGTCTAAGCTGCTCATAGCCTTCCTTCGAAGTACATCTGAGGTCTTGAGTTGCTATCCGTAAGCAAACTCTTCCAGCTTATTTACTGACCCTTCAAGTCTATCTACTTTCCATTTGAGTTGATCGTTGCTCTAGCTTGTCTTGAGTAGATCGTATTTCGCCCTAGAAAGCTAGCTTTATCTGTGCCTGTTATCAGTTATCACCTGTTTGGCGAGATGCTGCTCCACTAAAAGTCTCCTATTGAGACTATCGTAGTTACCCTCCATATCCCTGAGTGCATCCTTCATATGGGTCATCTGCAGTTTCATGGCTATTAGATCAGCCTAGAGTGATCTGTTGTTTGACTGGAGTTCTAGTACCCTCTGTATTTAATTCTGTTTATCCCTTAACAGAAGAGTGTTTTATTTCTGTTGGTGGACTATCACCTCCTTGAGATTTTTAATTTCTCCTTGTAATTCTTCTATCCTTTCCCGTAACTGTTGCTCATAAACCTGAGCATTCCTCGACTACCGTTAATACTCATGGTCGATCAGCGTTATCCTTTTATTAGACTCTCCCTGCATCCTCTCTAGCTGTTCCTCCAAATGCTTAGTCTTCTTCTCATATTAATGCCTAATCTTCTCGATTTCATCGATATCTGTACTCCTATTAGTCCTACTTCCCTAACTCTCCTCTTTAATCCTAACAGGTAGTGTAAGTCCGAACAGACTAGGCTGTTTACCCTTTTTGAATTACTCTAATAACTTTCTGTTTACTCTTTCAGCTAGCTCTACATCTTGCTTGGCACTCTTGAGTTTAGACTGTAGTATTTAGGTCTGTCTCTTAAGTTTCTACTTTTAGGTACAGCATGAGTGTTACTGACTGCATTCAGTTTTCAGCTTTTTGTTCAGTGACATTATATTTAATAAATGGGTATACGTCCGTAAATTATTGAAGTAGTATGGCACTATATTCCCTCATTTATGGTACCCCAATTTAATAGAGAACATAGTTGGGTGTTTGGTTTACCTTGATAGGAATAAATTATAATTTTAAATAGATGATAGAGTAACCAGTCCAGCCTGACTAACATAAAATTACGGAGCCTTTCCTCGCAGAAACTGCTATCAACAACTACGCTATATAGTTGCCAGCTGAACCACCCAAATAAAGGGTGTTGGCTACCCGTTCCAAAATACAATTTCTCATCAAGGAGATCTTCGAAAGGGTAAGGAAGGTCCTCATTCGGAAGTACAGTGACGAAGTGCTGGATACTCCCATCGACCCTGAGTAGGTACTCTCCCAATTAATAGCTAGATGAAGTAGGAGCTACGGAAGATATCCTCCGAATTCGAAATACTGACTGATTTGCTCGAGGTTATTGATAAAACTCCACGCAATAGTGAGACCAGCTCGGAGTGGTAGCGCGATTTCCACTACCTAATTGGTTCTATTGAGCCTTATAACTTCGCAGTTGTCAATCTGGAACTGAATTAACAGCTATCAGCTAGCGTCAACCGGATAGAGAACATATTCAAGACTGTGCTAGATAAGTTCTATGATGCTGTTAATCTGACGAATTAGGGGGAGGCTAAGAAGCTATCGGAAATATTGGTTTGTTTGAGTAGGGAGCTCACTGAGATACTGAGTGGGTCTAATGTTATTAAGAAGGTGTCGGAATATGATCCTTACAAGAGTCAACAATCCAAAGTTAATACGGATGGTGATAGAACTAAGACTATCGTAATGAATACAACCAGAAAACTGACTAAGGATGACCATTACTAAGTGGAGAGTCTGCACTTTAACGTTCATCTCTAACCTTAGGTGTTTCCATACGTTACCCCACCTGAACACAGGATCTACGTGAGTGAAGCAGCCCGAGCATACTCTGAAGTCGCTGCAGTTAAAATATCTAGTATCGTCCTGGAAGAGTACTTTTAGGACAAACCCGAGATCAGACTCCCCTCAACATTCTTCGAGGAGTGCCAGGACTGCGTTCTGCACTACTGTCGTCCCAAATCAAAGTAGATGATCATCTACAACCTTGTGGATATCTACGATGCCCTAACCATCTTCAAAGAGTTCCAGGTAGTCAGAGAAGTCAGCATGAACTTTCTCTTCAGTGAGGAGACTCGCAGTGTCATCACCCCATCAGGCAAGATCTTCATCACTAACGCGAAATCCAAGCCAGGCCACTAGGATCTGACCTTCTACGAGTACATCAAAAGTGATAGTACGTTGAAGGCTAGACCCAATCTTTCTGTAAGTAAACGATAACATGCAATGACCCATCTCAACGGGTTTATTTACATTGTTGGAGGAAGTACACTAACGAAGAAGTGCACTAACACTGCTCACCGTTACGATATTAAGCGGAGGGTCTGGTCTTAAGTATCCCGTTAATTACATAGATCAGCAACACGAACTACGCTATCCGGAGAGCCACCCTCACTAGTATGAGCTCCAGGTATGTGTACCGTTTCGGGGGACTTAACTAGTTCGACTACATCGACAAGAACATCTAGGTCTATGACTCCATGCAGAACGGATGGACTGTGGTACGTACCTCGTCTAAAGTCATCACCCAGTAAACTGAAGTCCTCTTCAACAGCTTTGCTCTGCCGATCGACGAACAGACGATCTATGTTTTTGGAGGAGATAACGCCAACAACTTCCAGACGGACACCGGATACACGATGACAGTGACGGAAGTGAAGGAAAGGAAAAAGAAACCCTCGAGGGTGGAGGCTGTTCTGCAGTCGCTACGAGAGACCAAAAGAACGATACTGAGCTACGCTGGGAGGTTCGTGGAGAACAGTGCTATAATATACCGGGGCTCCATATACTTCCTGAGAGAGAAGTACTTCTGAGAACTGAAAGCCATGTCTGTTTAGCATACCCTAACATATCAGATGGAATATTGTAAAAACAATACATAGATAGATAATACTGTCCATCACTGTATAATCAAAAGAGGGAGCAAATACCTCCTCCTCCTGTTTATATCACCTGTGGAGGTCTGTTAGCCAGTTGGACCATTTGTGCCATCATCTCCTGCTGTTTTGCGTTAAAATCTGCCTGCATTTGTCTTGATAACTCAGCCTGCCTTGCGCTTTCTTTCTCCCTAAGTTCAAGCTGTTTCATATTGGCTTCGTGCTGGCGTTGAGTATCATTTTGCAACTGAGCGATCACCGATTTCATTTGCTATCTGCTGGCATCGTTCATTTTCATCATAGCGTCCATCATCTGTTTAGATTGCTCTGCGGCTGCGTTAGCACTCTTGAGCATTTCTTGCCTTTCAGCCTCGAGCCCAGCCTTCATCTTACTCATTTAAATTTCAAGTTGGGCTTTGTTGTCTTTGAATTCCTTCTACAGCTTCTGCTTCTACTCCTGCACCTTTGCATCGACGACTGCGTTAAGCCTCTTTTGGATTTCCTCCTGAGCTTTGATGAACTTCTAATGGGTGTAGGCTTAGAGCGTTGCCACCCTACCCATGAGGGATTTCGACTGGTTCTCTCTGGGTCTCTTGTTGTCCCACCGTACGTAGAACTTTTAGCTCCAAGGCTCACCCTTCGCCTTCGATATCTGGTCGATCACTGAGCTCATCTGGTTGAGGGCTACTTTAACTTTGTCGTCAGAGATGTCATAATAATCACCTGGAGTGATAAGCAATATGACCAGTGACTTCAGGGCTATCGACCCGAATATATTGCAGATGTGGTCGATGTCTGCCTTGAGGGAAGTGGCTCGAGGGGTGCATTTAATCACAAGGACAAAGGCGTCAATCTGGTTGGTGCTGGTGCCATCGATCCTGGTCACCTTGGTGGTCAGCTCAGCCATGATCTTGTCGATGTGCTTTTCGTCGAACCGGGTGTCACCGAAGCCAGCAGTGTCGATAATGTTGACCTTGTGCTCATCTGAGTATTTTTCCCATGAGGTCGCTGTCTAGCTTCCAAGGTCGTCCCCAACCTTAAAGTACTAGCTGCCCAGAAGAGTATTGCAAGTGGAACTCTTTCCGTTGCCTGTGGATGACAGGAAGACGATGTTACGGGTGGCTTTTTTGTCCATTCCCCGATTAGTATAAATTTCAAAGATAAATATTGACCAATGTCAATAGATACTGCAGAATAAAAACCTTAAGCATTATCTTTAAAGTAGTTGGCTCAACAGGGTTTAAAACTTATGGAAGTATTAGACATCTACATTTTTAAGCCACCCCCTCAGTGTCAAGGGGAAGCTAAAACAATAATGTTGGATTCGTCTCAAATAACTTCTTGCTCTTGGTCTCGAAAATAGTCTTCTGGTTCTTCAGGGACTCCAGAGGGTTGGTCGTCTTGCGCTCCTGCCGCTCCTTCTTCTTTTTCTGGGTAGACTCGGATGGCACAATACTTCGAGATAGCAGCTTCGTCGAGGACATCTTGGAGCCGTTGAGCTTAGGTCGGCTGTCGAACTCAGCCAGAAAGCTGCTCTCTATTCCAGCAGTTTAGTCAGAGAGTTATGGGCTTAACTCAGCTTAGTGGGTTATTAAAGATGTCCTTGACGTATTGCATAAAGGACACTACAAATATTAAAATGAGGAAGGTATGTGATACAGAACTTGTGCTGGTACTTCGATGCGAAAGCCTATTATAAGGTGCACACAAGTACTGTCAAAATCTCGTTTATAGTAATTAATAATTGTATAGCTTTAACGAGCTAGCACAACTAATCGACTGCTGCAAATATCGTTAGTCTATTTCACGAAAGAGATGGCTAGATTAAATTTTACTAATTCTTACGCCCCTATGCGATTTCAATCAACTTTCCGAACAGTCTTCAGGCACCGCTCACCGTTTTACCTCACGTCATAATCTACCTGAAGTTTTATCACGCCCGTTTTCATGATACAGTTCTTTATAATATATTTTTGTATGCAGTGGTTGTATAGTTCTTTGGTAGGCCTATTTCAAGTTTATTTATTAATGCTTTTTAGTAAGCTTGTTGTCTGCTGTTTGTGAGCCATATTCTCAAAGTCGTAAGCCTACAAGAAAGAATAAAATCTATGACGGTGATGTAAAGCATGCGAAGCGAATGGAATAACGGCACTTCAAAAAGTGGATGGTTTCCCTAACACTGACTCTTAGTATCCTATTGAGATCTTGAAATCAATCCGTTATTGGCAAATGTCTTACAGACCAACAGCGGGTGAGCAACAATAGGAATACTCGAGCAAAGGTTGATTATTTCTACAAACTCCGATTGAAGTCCCACAGGTGGCTGACGATTGTGTACAAATACTGGCGTTAGTTTCAGTATTGGTCCTGTAAAAGATAATATTTTCTGAGACCTCGCAATTTAATCTGAAACAGACCTAAATACTAGCAAAATCTAAGCAGAGGGCCTTTAGCTAGATCTACTGGCATAGAATAAAGGTATTGAGGTTTAAATATTTAATGTCTGAGTCTTGCAGAACCCCTTATGAATCTTCTGTAGCCCTAGCTTTTGAATTTAATCATAAATTCTTTTTAAGTCAAACCTCAATCCTCAGCTGTTACCATATTCACTCACTAATAAATTTTGTCTCGGAGGGTTGTCAACAAGCCACTCGTGACAAGAGGAATGTGAGTGAGTCAATATCAACGAAAAGTCATCAGCAAGGGTAGATGCTTTTCTGTTCCATTTGACGGATTATGCCTCACTGAATTGAAAGCTTGGCGAAAAGTTGATAAGTAGGGCGAAGAACGAACACATCGAGTATTTTTCCCGTGAGGTCGCTGTCTAGCTTCCAAGGTCGTCCCCAACCTTAAAGTACTAGCTGCCCAGAAGAGCATTGCAAGTGGAACTCTTTCCATTACCTGTGGATGACAGGAAGACGATGTTTCGAGTCAGCTTGTTTCCCATAGGTAGTAATATTTATGATTATAATTCAACTGAAAATATCCAAATTTAAACTCTCAAATAAACGTCTTAAAAGTTGTTTGTTGGACTGGATATACAGTTTATATCAGTAGTGAACATCCTTATTTCTAGTATCAGCATGAGAAAAGTAAACTAAAAAATTGGATTAATTATCTGTGTCCTGTCATAACCCTTGACTCTCTATTTTAAGTGAAGCTGTCAGGAATGGTTTGTATTGTCGTTATGCACAACATGAATATCCTGGGCGATTCTTGAGGACATCAAAACAAAATTTTCCGTTGTATTTCAAAACCCATCTCTCAGTGAGCGAAAGTGGTATGTCTTACACCATCTACCATCTGGATCGCTGCCTTCCCTGTTGTTTCTTATGGGAAGCTTCTTGAACAAATTTAAAAATAATGGGTCTCTGGCTAACTTTAGAACCCTCCTCTGATATAGTGGATGCAATAACCAATCTCATCGCAAAATCTTTTAACCTTTTATCCTACTTCATTCAATAAATAGAGGCTAGTGTAATAGTATTGTTTAATATTATTACTCAATACCTAGACAATTTTAATATGAGCTATTGCGATTTACTTTGGAAGTACGAACAGCTATTGCAGGGAAGTCAGCTCGCTACCTTTTTGCGCTTGGTCTCGAAAATAGTCTTCTGGTTCTTCAGGGACTCCAGAGGGTTGGTCGTCTTGCGCTCCTGCCGCTCCTTCTTCTTTTTCTGGGTAGACTCGGATGGCACAATACTTCGAGATAGCAGCTTCGTCGAGGACATCTTGGAGCCGTTGAGCTTAGGTCGGCTGTCGAACTCAGCCAGAAAGCTGCTCTCTATTCCAGCAGTTTCGTGCTGTTTTTCCAAAAACTTAGCAACGTAGCAAGGTAACGTCTTTTTATTTGATCCCTTCCTGGAAATCTTATCGGAGTTGTCGATATTATGCTATGTCTTTCGCTTGAGACCACACTGCAACATTTCGTCCTCTTATGTCTTAGCATATTTCTTCTTCTTTTACCTGGAGCTGTTAAGAGAAGTGAATTTAGTATGTAGTTTTTTTGTGCTGGTACCATTGGAAGGATGCTGCGCGAACACTAGGCACACCTTTTAAATGCTTTAATATAAAGGCCTAAGTTCCTTCTCCTGCATCCATAGTACAGTTTCGAAGCCAGAATGTAGCCCAGGTTCCAATCTTTGGGCAAGGGCGTTATCCAGCGTACTCCTCAGCCTGTTATAGAGCGAAAAGAAATCAGAGGGACGTTCACTCCTCTCTGTTCCATTTGTCGAATATCCAGTCCTTGTGAGAGCTTTAAGGTCCACCCTAAAGCTACTTAAATTATCAAGTTGCTTAGCTAGCTTCTCTAATTCAGTGCTTAATGAAAGTTCGAGAGAATTATAGTGCTAATTGCATATCTGCAGTAGCTCAGCTTCTCTTCTTTTGAGCTTACTACTGATCTGATAGAATGTCTAGAGGATGTGGTTTTTGCTACGGTCCCACTTCTCAATTATCAGTTGCTTCTTGTCTTTTAGTCTTCTCTACCACATTTAGTAGTGTTCGATGCGTTAGTTAATTTAGAGTTTTTTAAGGGAAAGTTTCTCCCCTAGCAGCTCCATCCCCTTCCTCACATTCTTAACGGTATGGGACTTGTGTTTGCTTGCTGTCACACATTTTTGGCATAGAAGTTGGTTCTAACAAGTCAGGCACACAAAGCTAGCCTCTTCCAGAGAGTGAACTTCGCAGTAGTCCTTGTGGACGTTGCGATCCCTTTCAGCTGGACTATCGCACTTGGAGAAAAAGTATTTGGTGGAGGGGGTGATGTGATCATAAGAGTGGTCTTCCGAAAACCGCTTGATAAGTTTGTCTTTTTAGTTGAGTTCAGGGCGTCTCAACCGATACTGTATCTTAGAATCGATGGGTTCATCATTAATGTTCTCAGCACTGACTTCAGGTATGGGTTATCCATAGTTATGGAGCTTGGGGACTATGGTCTACTTAATTGTGCGCTGAACAATGTCTGAGAGCTATTGTGTTAATTGAGTTTGCTGGGTTATGGGCGATTTACTTGTCTGCATTCCAAGCAGGACACTATATCTCTAATGCCGTTAGATTAGCTTTTTAGTTAGAGGAAGGCGAGACATGTGATACAGAACTTGTGTTGGCAATCTAGTGACACCATAACTGACTCCAAAACTTGGCATCGAGAGCAAATTTAGTCGACGTTCAGTCTATCCATGCTGCCCGATGACTCCATTGATTTACTTATATATAATCTAGCCTCCCGTCATTTATTTACTTCTTTTCTCAAACCAATCATAATCTTAAACAATCCACCAGCCTCTTTATTTTGAGATGGGGAGTTAGTGGGGGATATTCCTATAATTTAAATAAGTTGCAATATGGCCGATGATAATCAGGATGATGCTGCCTTCTCAGCTGAGGAGCTTGAGAAGACCATCCAATAATCAATCGATCAGTTTCTGCTGGGGAAGACGTACAACTAAAAGCTTGTTCCGAAATGGATCAACGATATATGCGAGGATCTCATTAAAAAGCTAACTGATGCCCAGAAACCCTACAAATACATGGTCAACTGTATGATTATGCAACGTAATGGTGCTGGATGTGTGATGTCTCATAGCTCATACTGGGATACCTCTGCCGACCTGAGCGCTACAGTAACTTGGCCGAAAGATAAACAAACAAAATCCTAGCAGAACAAGGCAACATTCCAGTGCCTGGTATCGGTGTACGCTATCAGCCTGATCAGCCTACCCTCATGAAGATGCGTAGAATGATTAATAAAAAAACTAGCCAGTGAATCAATAGCTGCGCTATTCTTCAGAGCGGAAGAATGACTGTTTTTTCTATTCGAGAAGTGGCTCCCAGTCGTAGCCGAGTTTAGGGTTTACAGGGAACACGGAACGAAGCATTTGGTAGTTGGGTTTTTCGGTGAACTTTATGCTTCTCACTGCCTTGAGGTATTGGCATATTTATTCTTTATAATCCACTGATTTACCTGGTACACCATCGCAAAGTTGCTCTGGAGTGAGCGATCGCTTGATCTCGCCGATCCTGGAATACTTGACGGCTTTGATCTTCTCCTTTATTCCTTGCCATGGTAAAGTCCCCTTGCTAAAGTATATTAACATGTAGGCTAATGACTCCAGGTCGTCTCTTCGGCATTGTTCTGTATTATCCCTCTCTTACCGAATCCATCATGAGAAGCGATACTAGCGAATTTGGCGGTTCCCACCATCGATTTACCACCCTTCCTAACTATATGCTCACCCGTTAGTGTTTATCGGTATGGTTTAGCCAACCCGAAATCGATGATGAATAGCTTCCTACTTTTGTAGTCTGGTCCAATCATAAAATTGCCGGACTTGAGGTCTCTGTGAACGTAGCCAGTCTCATGGAAGGTTTCGAGTCTACTGATGATCTGCGTTCCAATAGTAAACACTGTGTTCTTCGAAAACTGCTTGCCACTGAATTATGCACTTAGCTACCACATCGAGAATAACTCATCTAGAGAGTAGTCAAGCTTCTCCATCATAAGATAGCAGTACTAAGGTAGTTCCCCACTTGAGTACACTTTGCAGACTCCCTCTACGTAAATCTCGGTTGCTTACATGCTGATTTCAGCAGTTCGTATAGATGAGCTTCTTGCAGAAGGCGACTATTTTTTTCCGGGCGCTTCTTCTCCTGAATGAAATAGTCATTACGATTTTGATTGCGTAGATCTTTCCAGTGTCGGTATTTTATACTGAGTTGAATGGCACTTACCTTGGTAGATCTCACCGAATGATCCGCTGCCCAGTTTCCCGTGCAGTAGGTGAACCTCATCGATCACCTTCCCTTACATATTTAAATAATATACTCTAATAATATTTGGAGGCCTCATGAGAATAACATCGTCCCATTATAACTATTATGTACCGTCGACAGCGTCTCCTCACTGAAAAACCCCTCGATAATCAACCCTCCCAAGACAAGCGAAATCGAGTGCCTGGGTACACTGACAGGGTTGGCACCGAACCTGTAGCTTCCTATGATATGGATGATAGCATTCAGTTTAGAATTAAGGTTTGTGTGAGGATCAGACCCTTCAACTCCCGATAAAACAACGAGGCGGCTCTGACAGTCCAGGGTAAGCAATCCCTCGAGTTGGACTTCAATTAACGCAAGCAGAAGAGTTACAATTTTAGTTTTGATCGAGTGTATGATCCGTCTGAGACTACCAGGACGATATACAGTTAGTTTGCGAGCGACCTGACGGGAGGGTTGTTGGAAGGGTTCAACTCTTCGATGTTCGCCTACGGGGCAACAGGCTCCGGCAAAACCTTTACGTATTAATCCTCTCAACCAGGATGTTCGGCAACGATAACAGTCTAGGGATAACGCACCTCTGCCTTCAGGACATCTTCGACCAAATCGAACCTCAAATGGACTACAGCGATTTCTTGGTGAAGATGACCTGCGTCGAACTGTATAATTAAAATTTGTTTGACCTGCTTTCTGATACTCTGAATGCTGTCGAGCTCAGGGAATCACCCACTAAAGGTGTATTTCTAAGCGGGGCAAACTAAGTCATAGTCTCAACGTTCAACGATGCTAGCAAATTGCTGAGGAAGGTAGTAACCCGCCGGCAAACCCAAGCAACTGCATTCAATTAATCTTCATCAAGATCCCATGCGATCATCCAGGTATTTGTAGAGCAGAAGTAAAAATGTCAGGGTTTGCAACAATAACTCAGTTTCTCCAAGCTTTCCCTCATCGATCTGGCTGGTTCCTAAAAGTCGGGTACAAGCCTTAACCCCTACGAATCTAAAAAGATAAACCAGTCATTGCTAGTCCTCAGCAACTGCATCCACTAACTAGCAAAGAATAGCTAGAGAGGTAGTAGGAATCACATCCCTTTCAGAGATTCTAAGCTTACTCGTATGCTGAAGGATAGTCTCGGTAATAATTCTCCATAATTTAGGGGGGAATACTCGGACGGTAATGGTTTCATGTGTATCGCCTTCGATAGCGTGCTCTGATGAAACTTACAATACATTGGTGTATTCGAGTTACACTAATAAAATAGAAATGAAGGTTAAGAGGAACAGTCGAAAGGTGGATAAAACCCATGTATCTGACTACACCCGGTTAATAACCGAACTTAGGGCATAGAATTAACGCATAAGGCAACAACTAGGCCCAGAATATTAGGCTTCAAAGCACTAAACCCATAAATTGTAGTTGGAACGAGGTTTCCAGCAGTAGATCCAAGTCCGTTAGAAGTTGCTATAAGTATAGAGTAAACTGTAAGCCCTATAATTCGACCAATTCAAAACACTCTACACCAACAGTAAGTGTTAGAAGATGTTTAAGCCGGGTAATGCCGCCTAAATCCAGCGCCTCAAATAGCTCTAGCACAATCTCACCTAATAATACAACCAAATAAGGCAACACCGGAGATAAATCATCAACTAGCTCAAGCCTGCCGGTAAGCATGGGCTGCTGTCGTACATCAACAATAAAGTTCTGCAGTTCTAGATGAAACAGTTGAAATAATAGAAGATACAGTAAACAAAGAAAAACACTTAGTTGGAGGTACAGAAAGTTGAGGTTAATTTACTGTTGGACCAACTTAAGAAGAGGGAGAAAATTATCAGTATGAATAATAAGGTGTTGGGACAACCTGATAATACAAGACCATATCTCAAACTCTCTTAACAGGAGAATTAGGCTGCAGAGCGTAGTAAAGATTAGAAATGGTTCTATAACTTTCTGGACTCGTTGGAGAAGAAGGATCCGAAAGATTCAAAAGAGGCTCAGAAGGAGCGAAAGACCTATTAGGTAGCTTCTCCTGTTGGACAGGCTCTACCCCTAATAAATCGTCTTCGCAGCCACGGCAGCAACCTGAGTAGCAACCACCCAAACTCCAATAGCCAGTCTATCCACAATACTCCCTCCCTCGTAAAAGTGCCCCTACCCATGTTCCGTAAAGCATCCTACAAAGCCCAACCCGATCGTCGAGTACGTTCAAAGAGCATCCGCAACAAGACATAGAGTGATAAGTTGGAATAGATGTCCAAGAACGAATACTCCTAGTTTTTGTAAAAGAACATCAACCGGTACCAGAGCTACAAGAGCCGCAAGATGTGATTCTGACTCATTTAGTTGTGTATAGAGTACCATAAAATTAATAAAATAATAGTCAACTTATATAATCACGGATCTTAGACTTAGTGTTAGAGAATATCTCGTTGCCTACCAGGTCCTGGCAGCTACGAGCCAGTTTCTGGATCATCGCCTGTATCTCAGGTTTGTTTTCATCCAGCAGTTTATTAAGAAGGCTGTAGATGTTCTTATTATAGATTAGAGGTTTCTTGTTGTAGACTACATCCGAAATGGAGATCAATTTCTAGATTATAACCGGTCGAGCCTTTTGTATCCCATATACAGCTCCATGACAGACATGCTGGAACAACATCCAAGTCTAAATACTATCGGCAATTGTATCGAATAGAGATTACGCTTGAGACTTTATTTCTGGTTTGTTTGATCCGAAACAGTTGAAAATCTCGTCAGCTACCACCGAAAGATTATTCTCTACTAGAATGGGTATTCTACTAGCGATATCTGAAAAGATGGTTAGAGCGTTAGTAGCAACTTTTAGGTTGGGATCACTTATCTGTTTACTGAGAACATCGATCACCTTACTACTGAGTTTATGCTGAGCCATCTAGGCAGGGTATTGGAGTGATAGATTATGGATTTATTTCATGGCTTACATTCGGATCTTCCAGTCGCTACTCTCACATCTTTGGAGCATACCATCTAGAGACTAAAACTCAGCTGGAAAATGGGTGATTCTGTTACCCTTGTTCTTTTTAATTACTTCTTGCACTATTATGGGTTAGGAAGCCTATTAAAGATGAGGCTACTACTCTTTCACCTTCCGAATTTTACTTAGGATGTCTGGTGGGATCATCTTACTCACTTCATCCCCTCGAGGACCATCCAGCAGCTGAATGAGTACCTTTTTAGTCCTCTCTCTGATCTCTAGTGACCCTTCATTCATATAGCTGACCAGAGTGGCCACTATCCTCCCCATATCCCGATCAGTAAACCTATTCAGTGGCGATATATTCTCCAATACGAACACTATCGACTGTTTAACTGGAAACGATTTCGATTGATGACTGGTATTTACTAGTGTAACTATCTTATTCTCGTTACAGTTCAGGCAGAGAGATAGCAGGGCTTTCCTCACCTCCTAAGTTATGAAAGAATTGGTGTCAGCTGTCTTCTTAACGAGCTTCCCGAATATAAAGTCAACCTCTGGATCAAGCAACCTTTTAACTTTGTTTGTAAGTTCATTCAGGGTTATCATCGCATTTTTAGAGAGTGATGATCGGGCACTTTCTACCAGTTTCAGTACATCTTGCACTATTCCATGGATATGAGGATTAACTATCAACTCATGATGGTTTTCTATTATCCTTCTAAGTTTATTGAGTGCCTAAAAGCTAATCTGCCACTACTCCGATTTTAGTTGTTACATCAACAACTTAAACTCTCTCTCACAGTTATCGAATGGTAGCAGCATCTACTTAGAAGTATACTAAGTTTTGGAATCGAGTGCCCTAACAATCTTCTTCCTGAAAGACTTAATAACTCCGTAACTCTTCTCACTTAGTCTCTACTCGTGCTAGGAGAGTTTGAAACTTGAGTCGTCTGTACGCCTATTAATGCTCATTATGGAGAGAGGACGCTAGTTACCGGTGTAGGTGCCTGCAGCAGCAGATATACTGATTTTTCTGGGTTGGAGGTCTACCCCCGAAGAATATTTCCTTCTTCTTTATGGGCTGATCTCCATTGAACTAGTATTGGCTAGTGGAGCTTAACCTGACTCTCCGGAGTTATTGTTGGGATTTTTGGAGCTGGAAGTGGCTGTAGTGATTGTATCTAAATAACCCTCTAATTACTTTTGTAGTTACGCTTGTTGAATACACCCTGCTTCTATGAGTTCCATTTGCCTGTCTTCATCTCCTTATTGATCTTATCGATGAACATCTAGTAATATACTTGGTTGACATTCCCACCGACTAGACTTTTGGCGATCTCTAACTCACCTGATTTCAAACTTATTATCACTAGACAATCCAATGTCTTAATCTTTATCTTAGTCTTTATATCCTCCATCAATGGACAGATCTCAGCCAGAATTTTTTAGAAGTTGTACTCCTGTGCTTAATCGTTCTAGTAAAACCGGTAGAATAGAGAGAGCACCTCCTACTTGATATTACTATTAGCTGTAGGCTTTTTAATAGCGTTTAGCATAGCATCAATCCAAGAACTATTCCTTGTTTTAGAGTATTGGTTACGGATCAGTTTGGCGACATTCTGTCTGATGGTTAGTTTGGCATCAGCCAATTTATCTATTAGAGTACCCAGAAAACTATCCAGGTTTAGGTTGGCATTCTGAAAGATCTATTCAACCATCTTCATTGATGCTAGGGAGATTTTGAAGTTAGGGTCGCTAAGCATTTTCATGAGGATGGGTAGGAGGTTCTTAAGGACGCCTTAAGCTTCAGGTTTCTATTTACAATCCTCGAACTTCTTCTGGAGTTATTAGATGGCTTATGAACGGATCTTCCAATCTTTGTCGTTTTTGAGGTCTTACAGTACCTTCTTGCCCATCATACCTTGAAGGGTTTAGGGTTGGGGTGGGGCGACAACTACAGGGGCTACTGGTTGGGCTGGGATAGATTGGGTGATAAATTGGGATATGGTAGGGATGCTGGGTTGGCTGGGAATGCGGCTACTTTTATTATTTAAAGAATAGGACTTTTGAACCGGAATATTGACTGTAGATTATAGCATTGAAGGCTGCTAGGCTGCCTATTTCCGTTATTAAAGGCCTCTTGATAAAGGTTCATACCTTCTCCTCACAATTTAAACTTTGGGTGGTACAAATGGCTAGGGAGTTTTCTCCGGTTCCTTTCTATTAATTATGACTGGTGTATTGAATATTTTTTCAGTTGTTTTAATGATTGGAGATTAGTGAAACTTCGCGGGGGTACCTGCATTAAACGACTTATAATCGTCTATCTTCGATCTCTCGAAACTCAGTAAACTCTGCCCCGCCGAGCTTAAAGTCTTCGTTTCTAGCACATCTGGAGTGTGTACGATCTTCGGCTTCGGGTCATCCATATCAATTTTAATTTCCTGGATAGTTCCATTTTGCATTTGAGTTTCCAGAAAAGTTCGCAACAGCGCCAGATAATCCATCGATATCCTTTTCGTAAACGCTCTAATATTATCTTGTTTGCAGAGACTGACCAGACACTGTTCTGCCGCCTTCTGTACAAATGGACTTTCATCATTAAGCTTATCAATGAGAAGCTCGAAGAAGCGCTTGAAGTCAGGAGTGGCCCAGTTGAGATACTTAGCCTCCATAATGAGAATAGACTGGAAGGAGTTGATACACTTCTGCTTAAGCTGCCAACTCTCGGAATACAATCCTTCCATGATGTAGTTGCTGATGAGATCGTCGAAACTTCTGTAGGTCTTCACATAGCCTAGCAGACAGTAATGACTAGTTTTACGGATTTGAGGCTTGGTATCCCCAAGGTTTCTGATAAGGTTTTTGAGAAGTTTGGTGCGGACGTAGTATTAGATTTATCGGGGGTTGAGGTTTATGATTTAGAGGGCCAGTGTTGAAGCCAAAAGATTTATGTCTTACTGAGTTAAGGCAAACATACCCGAGGCTACACTAGCAGTTACTGCATAAGCACAACTATCCTCTTAGCATATCCAGCGAACTGTTTTTTATCTGTAGTAACTAAAGTGTTGAGTCTTTTGAGGCTCTAGGACTTACCCTGCAGGTTGTCCTGAGTGAGAGACTTTATCAGAAATTAGTAGTCAGAAGGATTGAATGATGTTGGGAGGCTTTGCATTCAATAAATGTTATTATATATTATTCAACCGTACCAGCCTATGCGCTACCTACACCTACACAACTTATGGTATCTCAATACAATCCAAAACTAATTAAATACTGGACTCATTTAACCTGAAGTACTATCACCTTTTCCTGTTCTTTGAGGCGATTATGGCAGCTTCCACACTAGCTACTTTCTGTTGTTGCTACCTTCTCTATCTGATACCTGTAACTTCGTCGGTGAAACCCTGCGTAAAATTGTTATTTACCTTCAGTTTCTCGTATTATTAGGCGTAGGTGCAGTAGGTATTAGCTAGTGGTACCACAAACTCAGAAAGTTTCAACGGTTCATTTTGTAGCCTTTTGAGGCGCTGATCAGTCAACACTTTATCAATTGTCTGTTTAAACTACATTAAACCATTAGTTACACTTCCGGCTGTAAACCCTTCAGAGATTTGGCAGATAGTACTGTAGGGGAAGTTTGTAGGTATTTTATCCGTTTTCTATTTGAGGAAGTGCTGGAAGAGCAGCCTTCTGGTAGCATAGTTTGGGTAGGGGAAGTAGAAGCATTTGTGGAACATCTTCTTTATTATCTTGGTGCTTCCATTGTAGGGTCTGATGGAGCATCCAATTACACTTATTCTATCGGTTTTCTACCATAGCTTGTTCTTCTTCATTTGGATAAATGATGTCTTTAGTTTGGAGGCTGGATTTGGAGGAGCTAGATCCTTCTTCTTCTTCTTTTTGGTCTGGAATATGTTCTAGACATCCTCTATTAGCACTATAGCAGGCTGGTATTTCTTGGCTACTATTATTGACATCCATATTATTCGTTTCAGTTACTTCTTGTCTAAGAATTTGTTTTCGAGGTTCTAGGGGGATAAATCCAGCAATATGCAGTTGCATTATGTCTGGATGGCTCTGACAACTAGTGTCTTTCCAGTGCCAGAAGGACCGTACAATAGGAACCAACTGTTCTTAGCAAGACGCTATTTGGCTGCTGTTGAACCCAAGGGAATAGCGATGTTTTAAGTGATTACTTAACGTAGTTGAGCGTAAGAGGGATCAGGCATCATATCAGACAGCCTTTCCTGGATGGATCCGAGACAGTTAGTCTCTCCCTTCAAATCATCCATCTTGGCTGGTTTGAGAAGCTTTACAATATTCAAATCCACTAACTGAGCAAGTAGATCTCTCGGGTCTTTCTTACCAAGCCCGAAAGGTATCTTTACTTTCTTTGTTTTCTTCTTTTTCTTTTTGGCTTTCTTCTTTCTCTTTAGTTTCTTACGTTTAATTCCCAATTTTATTCTCATGTTGTCTAGTTCCAGTCCGATCATTGCATCTACTATCTATTGGATAGTCTTCTAGACGTCCGGGCGCACTTTGTCCTTTAGCATCTCGATATTGTATGCACCACCACTATGCTGTTGTTAATGGGTTTTGGGTACCCACACCTTATCGTACTCTCTAATTTCTTCTTCCAGTTTCATTACAACCTCAGAAGGCCCAACCTACTAAGCCACTATGACAGCCTTCCCAGTTTTCTTTTTCTTATCGGGAGACTCCTCTTTTTTCTTCTTTTTTGGGCTTTGGCTTTTATCAGCAGGTACGTCCTCCTTCTTATAAAAATCAGAAGCCCTATATGGAAGCTAATTGAACCCCTTAATGGCCATATACCCTTGGATCCACTTTCTCCTCTAATCTAGCATTCTCTCCTTCATATTATAACCTTCTGCCTTGCGGATGTTCTCTCTGACCGTCTCATGATCTTCAATATACTTCTTCTAACTCTAAATCTGCAGTTTCTTCTGTGTCTACCTGTTAAGCTCTGCAGTTTCCTCTACTTTATCCTTCTTAATCTCTTTCTGAATCCCCAGAAACTTTAGCTCTCCATCTCGCAAATCATGTAGCTCTTTCCTAGCTGCAAAAGCTCTCCAATATTTCTGAATAGCAGTACTGCATTTATTGAATACTTGCTCCTCACTAGGTTATTAGTCGAGGGTAAATCTACGTTTCTACTTCATAAGTTTGGTCAACCTACTGATTTACTGCACCCTTGCTATACCCTGCCTCCCTCTTTCTATCTTCTGGATGATCCTAATAGTCGTCTGCAAGTTGGTCTCTAAAAATAAACTTTCCACCGTAACCTCTTATTCAGGTAGGGCAGTATCATGCAATTCCTTCATAAGCTCCTTAATCATGTTGTCTCTCTCTTCTATCCTCTGCTGCTCCTCCTCCTTAAAGAACCGGGGTATCGGCACCTCCAGACATTTAGGCGTCAATTTCAAATCCATAACCAGCTAATCGAAATTGATAAACTCCGACTGTATGACATTAGTCTGGGTACTGTACTTCACCACCTTCTGCTTGATTTCGCACATTCTTATCATAGCATTAACTAGCATCTCTTTCAGAAGCGCTCTCTTCTGCGGGTGAATTAGCTGATCATAGCAATCCTCCAGTTTCTTGTAGATATCAATATACTTGATGTACAGTGTTCCGTAATACTGGAACCACTCCAAATCACTCCTCTTTTTCTACATCACTCTACTCCTACCTTCTACTGGGACTCCAACACCGGTATACTCTCCTATTCTATCTGTTCCATCAGTTAGTTGATGCATTCCTACCACAGATGGTTGTAGTAGCTGAGTTAGTGGGTGGGTACTTAATGCTCATGAAGTTATAAATTAATACCTATGAGAACACTCATTAAGTATGGGATGTGTTTGGAGAGGTTGCAGGAGTATCGGAGTGCGGATGAACTCTATAACAAACAGAAACATGGGGAAGCTTCGGAGTATTACAGGAGAGCATTGGATTTGCTGGAGCAGATACCAGCTAGTGGAGAGTTGTTTGGGTTGTTTCGTAAGTATCTTGGAGTAAACTCAGGGCGGTGAAGAATGAGCTTAAGGCTGGAAACTATGCGAAGGCGTTTGAGATTAGTGGCAAGCAGTGGGAGAAGTTTCCCTAGGATATGGATAATGTGTATATGGATAGGTATGTTGCTGGGGTGCTTTCTGGAGGGAAGTGGACACCCAAGCAGAATGTGTACCAACCATTCTTAAAAGCAGTAAATTTGATGGAATTCTTAGGTTGATAACATACTATTGAGGCAATCGATCCCTATCATAGAGGAGAAGGATATCGCTTAAAATCCACTTAGAATGAGACCCCGATAAGCTACTGTAATTGGTCTGTCGAACTACGTAACTCTATTCGGTAGGAAACCCTAAGCTCAGCTACAAATAACCAAATAAGACGCAAACAAAGTACTCAATCCTCTATTGACTAGCATCAACTATACATCTCAGATGGATAGCACCCAACTTACAAATCTCCCTATCAATTAACTCCTACAAAAGTTTAGCAGTTAGTAGCATCATAAACTGCTGAGCGTCCTCTGCAACACTCTCCTAACATGTAAAATCTTTCCCAACAGCTAGGTGAGTTGGTGGCTGCAGACCTTCCTCAAGTCTACCTAAACTTTCCATAAACACTACTTATTCAGACCACTCTACATGCTAGCCTAATTCCATCGTTTAAATTCCAAACCTATGATAGCTTAGGGTTTACTAACAACCGCCATAAACTGTGCCCATCCTAAATACAACTAAAGCTAGCTAGGCATGCTACTAATAACAAAGGCAGCACTCATCCGTGAGTCCTAACGTCGTAGCCACTAAGCTTCCTTACTGTTCTAATAAGGCAAAAGCAAATACTATTTTGAGAGAACATTGACAGCATTAGTCATATGAATATTTATAGATTTAATGAACTTGCGTCGGAAATATCAAACACCCCTCGAACGAATAAGCGAGAGAGTGAGCTAGGTGGGCTCCCCTGACAAACTGTCTACTATTGTCTAACCATAGTCACCTGTAGACCCACTGTCAATGGGCGAAAGCTATAGTTCGTTCTATCGCATCAAACAATAAAAGGAAGAGCTACAACGAAAAGAGTATAAGGAGCTCATCAAGTAGAGAGAGTAATAAATTGATAAGCTGAAGGAGGATGTGATCGATATCAAGTAAACCATCACCAATCTTTAAAACAAACTTGAGGAGTATCGGTATCCAACACCCTGTGATATCACTGTGCTCACCAAACTATTGGAGATTAGTGTGCGATGGCTAAAACACCCATTATTGAAGCAGAGCAAATTGTTTCTCACTCACGCACTTATTCAACATTTTGCTCACCCTAACAAACGCCAGTTTGTGTATGGAAGGCTGTTATACTGGATGTTAGGCATTTTTGAGGTCATCAATAGCAAGGAGTGACCTTCTGAACTTTATTCACTTTATTGGAGAACATACATATATTATACTTATTATCAATTCAGAACAGCCTGTCGAGGTGCTCAAACGATTCTCTCAGGATAATCACCATCCACTACAGAATGGGACGCTTTGATGGTTTGAAATCGATGCACTTCTAAATGCCGAACTGTAAGAGGCCAACAATAGACCCGTTCTGGAGATTGGCACAATTCTAGGGAGGATTGAGATTGAGCAGTTTGTGGTAGCTACCGCGGTAGAACTGGATGAGGTTGTAGAGGGAAGATCGAGTGACTTCCCAGGGGAATCGTTCCAGTAAAATTTAATGCATCATAATTCCCAAACTGAATATTTACAGGTGAGGCTTAAAGTCGATTATCGGTTTGAATATCTCGGGAGCTGAGTAGGGGAGTGTATACCCAGGATGGTATTCTATGTAGCTTCATAACTTACCGGGAGGACAGAAAGCTGGATGGTAGGACTACCCGAAATCCGTAATCCTTAGAACGTAGTTTCTGAAGATGAGCATGTTCTGGGGTTTTATGTCTAGATGGTAGATTTTGTTGATGTTTAGGAACCTGACAGCCTGGTTGGCCTGGTTGCAAAAGAAAATTCTCGTCAGCAGAGACATGGTTGTTTAGTTCAGGCGTACCACAACATCCAGTGACCTTCCAGCACAGTAGTCCATCAATAATTTATCAGAGAACTCAGGTTGTGATGACCAGTAGAACTTGCCAACATTTGCACAGCTCATGTTCCCCAACACTTTGAGTATATTCCTTTCATGCATCAACTTGTTTTTCTGAGGATCCTTCTCCATCTTGATTACCACAAACTTTTTCAGCCATTTGGCCGGTGTGATTTTAAGCTGCTCCAGATTAGAATCCTCATTTAAATAGAAGAACTGTATTTCTCCCCTCAGCACTACACTAAACCCACCCTCCCCAATAACCTCCCACCTAACAGTCTCCGGTTTCACAATATAAATCTGACTAAATATACAACTATTGTCCAATAGGTTGGCCATCCTCACTGTTGGCAGCTTCAAATAGTTGACGAATGTCTGCTGCTTGATTTCCAGTAGCTATTTGAGGATATCATTGGAATTCCTCTCTGATAGCTACCTCTAGCTAATATCGTATATTCTTTTCATCTATTCAAAGCTCTAGTTCTTGGAGAAAATTCTTGATTTAAGTTCTTATACGCTATTCTGGAAATCTTGCTACTCGTACCGACCGGCAAGCCTAAGCTGCTTCAGCTACTCGGCCGCCATAAATTTAAAGGGGAGATTGGAGACTAGCTGCTCTTGTTCAATATGTTTGGTGGAGAGTTCACCTTATCGAGTCTTGTTAATTTATTTGGCCTGGGCAGATTATAATTTTTAGGAGTGTTGACCCAGCTGCTCAACTAGAAATAGTAGCTTGGGCAGGCAGTGAGCTAACTTAAGAGTGGTAAGTTTGGAAACAGAGTGGACTAATCGCACGAGGGCTTTGGGCTGAGTTTTGAATTCTTAGAACTGATAGGCATTAAACATGGTATGCATTCTTAGAAATAGGTGGCCTGTATGTGGCTATATGATAAAATGAGCGTCCCTGCTGGTAAGGTTGAGTTTGTTGAGGTATCGCATAATCATCAACCTGGTAGTTTTTTGGATAACCCTAATTGGAAGGCCATTTCGTAATACCGTCGATTCTGTTTTTAGCACCAGTTTTAGAGTGTCGATTACGCATACAGTTCGAATCGATAAATATTTGTTGAGGGGTTTGTAAAATGTCTAAATATTGCAGCTAATATCTGTGCCCCCCACATATCCGGCTCTCCCCTTCCAGATTCTCTGCTTGAAGTTCACGTTTCGCTATTTAAAGCTGAAGTTTAACTCATTTAACAGGCATTTCGCTTGGTGCGCTTAGTTTTATTACTCTTCCCATGAGTATTTTCCAGCCGACCTATGTGTTCTCTGAGTGTCATAATCATCAATTAAATCAGCCATTATTTTATAACATAACCAATTTACTCAGGATACACGATATTACACTCTTTTTAATACTCACTACAATGTCCTTTTAATATTCACTACAATGTCCACACCATCACAATTAGTCAGACATAATGTCCCCGTCATCCAACTTAGTCCAACATCAAGCATAGCCTGGTGTTGAGAACGGTTTACTAACATCCAAACAAATCCTGATAAAGAGCCCTACAGTGTCACTTCAAATAACCCTATTAATTTAATAATAGCGTCAGAGGGTATTGGTTTGGCGGTATGGGTTGAATAATTTTAATTCTATATTATCAGGTATTTTATTATGGAGCCAAAGACAACGAGGATACCCATCAGCCTGTCAGGAAAGAAACACCCTCTCACCAGTCAATTCAAAAGTGAGACTCCCAAGATGACAGAGGAGACTCCCAAGCGAAGGATCGTTCTTAATAAGAAAGTCATACCCAAAATCACCATTAAGGTTGATGAACTCATTAAAGACACCTTCCATAACCTGGCTACAGGAAAACTTAAGAATGTTATTGATTCTGACGCTGTGCTGGATAACAGTGCCCTCATCTAATACATTTTCGCCATCTATGATGTCTACAACATTGAAGATCCTATTCTCAAGTATGGAAGGCATCATGGGCTCAGCCTCCAAAGCAAGGATATGCTTGATAGAAGACAACGCTAACTTTCACTTCGCTCTCACCAATAATAATTCCCACTCTCTAAAGCTGCCCTTATCCCCAATAAATTGAGCTCCTCACAATACACCCCTATCAAACCTGGTAGTTCCAACCTGCAAGGGTCGACAGTCGATAAAACTGGGGATCGATCTAGCTCTAAGAAAAAAATCCAACGGTTGAAGGAGTTTATCAAAGAAGGCAGTACCCACTAACCGGTTGAAATTAGAACTATTTCTCTATCTACAAATAAAAGGTCAAGCTCTAATATTCGCAAACAGATAATGTTCGGATCTCCTGAGGACAACCAAAAGCAACGGCAATAGTAAACTCAGTAAAACAGCAAACTTTTGGGTACCATGCAGGATTACGCAGGTCACTAGGCCGATACTCAGTACATTTAGCAATAGTCTCACTCGCAGGATAGGGGTCGACTGTAAAGCTCTCTGCTATTTCGTGGGTATGGTGGATAGATAGAACCAGTTTTCCGCTATTGTTTTATGTGTTAGTGTCCCATCCTCTAAGCGAATATTCTGCATCACTAAAAGAAATGCCCAAAGTTTATGGAGCTCTATAATATGGATCCTATGAGCATCGTAAACATTCTAGTCTAAAAAATACAGCGTCTTAAGTCATAGATAAAATAGCATACAGGGGAGTGCAGGCAAAATGAACTGGGGGAGGCATAGCACGATCTCAAAAGGTCTGTGATGGACTGGATGAATAATGTGGAGTAGGCCGAACGTAATAACCTTTAGTTTTCGACTGACTACCAACGAGCCTACGACAAGATACTAAAAGTATTCGACAAGAGGTGTTTTAAGTTGTTGGAACTGTCGTACAAGTTGAAATGGTTTTTGAGGATACGAGAGAAGATTAAATTAAGCTTCAAGATATGATTGATTTCCAATGCCATTTTTAATATTCGATCATAGTATTCATCCGTTAATGTTCATCAGAGTTGTGTTCTCCTACCTAAAATATTATTGACTCTAGAATGTTTGATCAAATACTAACATTTAACCCATTTTCCATAATTATCTAATTAATTATGAGTACTTTCTATTCGAAAATCAAGGCTTTCTTTGGCAATACAGCTAAATACACCGGTCTTAACGAACTATACAGGCTCTAAATACTCGCTCATCGGCCTATAGACCAAATTTAGGCTGTAATCTTTGCCAACTTCCAAGACCCTTAAGAAATTCACTCTAAAATGCTGTACTACTATGAACAGCTACAGTCAGAGCACAACTTTACCAACATCCTCACCTATATGCTAATCTTTAAGGACCTCATCTCCATAGGCCCTGAACGTGCCAGCTAAACCTTCCTTTCCTTTAAGTTGGAGCTGTAATCGAACATAATGAAAATCTTTCACAGCTACCTCATGAAAATAGCTTCCGCCCACTAAATCTACGTCGACTGTGTTTACACCTTCAATACTATGAAACTAGGAGAGTGTAGTGCGAGTAAGGCGTACAAAGTTCTCAATCTCACCTTAGAACT
>JAOXNN020037097.1:0-37045 GCA_028571205.2 Hydropsyche betteni | reverse complement strand
GCATGATATTATAGAAGTTAAGTATATGCGCATAAAGACCATATACGCATGAAGAATAATTTTATAGAAGCAAAAAATAATCTTATCGATGGGTCGATCATTTTAAAGTCGCGAGCTTCATCGAGACGAACAGACAGACAGACATACATACAGAAATCCGCCATTATATATAGGCGATATATATGTATATATATATTTTTTTCGTATATGCATATACACATATATATGTCAGGGTGTATAGTGTTCCTGAGGCTCGTGAAGTCCGCAATGGGTGTCCGTTTTCTTGCCGGTGTTCTTTGATGAAGGACACTATTAGTTATCTGATCTTTTGATTCGGGATTCTGAGTTCGACATGTTACAGTGATAATTCGAGCAATGGTGTCAGGTGATGTTAAATACATAAAATTCGTTGAAAATCTGAATTATTGTACTAATCCCGTGTGTAATGTCGTATTTATGATAGCCGCCTTCGTTCATCAATTGTGTTGCATTCGTCGTGTGTTTTATATTTTGTTGATCACAGACATTCTCAAAAACTTATTTTATTGTATTAAAATTATGTTTTTCTAAAAATTTTGCAAATGAAGTCATTATTAATGAAGAATTTATCCGCTTTTATAAGCTTTACGATTTCTTAAATAAAAATTGTAACTATCGCAATTAACAATATTTGCGATTTACTAAGCAATATTTTGGAGGTTCAGACGTGTCAGATATGTTTCCAAAAGCTTAATTTATAAAGTTTTGGCATTAAAAATCGCTCTAGAAGTGAAAGACCGATGATTGTGCATGAAGACATTTTAAAAGCCGAAGTTGAAACAAATTCAACTGCAACTATTCAAAAAATTTGTGACAATCTATGATACTGTAGCTCAAGTGTGCATGAATGTATAAAAAAACATCGACAACGTGTGAAAAGAAAGAAAATGAACGCTGCATACATTAAGTGAAAACAATATGGACGTATGCGCGTCCACATATTTTGAAAATCACAAAAAATGAAATTATTGTGTTAAGATAGAAGATAATTCTACATTTTACGTATTTTTCGGATTTTCCATCATTAAATAACTATCTTTTCGGAACATTATAAAATTATTTAGAGAGGAAAATTTTGAAAAATGCAGATAAGGTAAAAATAAGGCTTTCCGAATATTTTGATTCATTACCAACACAATTTTACGAAAAAGATATAAAAATCTTGACAAAAAGGTGGACAGTAATATTAAATAACGGTATAAATTAATAATAAATAAATAACGTCATTATTATAAATTTCATCTGTCATAAAAAATACGATACTACTTTCGGGATAACTTAATATATTGTATGAGCTTTGAAGAGCTGTTAGTAGACCAATTCTCTATTACATAGAGAATTGATCTATCAACATTTATATGTATTCAAAAAATTCAATAATGTAAATTTATTTTTTATTAATATTTTAAAAATAATTTTCAGTCTTATAGGGATGATGCAGTTTCACGGTACGAGCCGCCGCTGGCCTAATTTAGTTGGTGTAGGTCGAAGGTTGTTTGTGAACTAAGGGTTGTGGGTCGGATACGTTTCTGCAAATATAATATAATAATTAAATTCTTGAATTTTTCATAATAAAGTTCTAGTGTGATATAAAAATTTAGATTGTATGAGATATCAGTTTTATTGATTTTTTATTAAAGATATTTCACAAAAGAAAGGGAGATCGAAGGATTTATTAGACATCGCTTAAGACGGATTTGTATTTTTAGCTTAAAAAAACGTTCTTCGTATTGCGTTAAGTCCATATTGGAACGAATGGAAACGTAAGATCAAAGGTGTTATCTTTAATAAATATAACACACTCGAAAATGAGTGTTATACATTGTGAAAATGTTCTAGGAATCAAATCTCTTTGTAAATATTATGAATTATTTTACAAAATACAAGGTGAAATTCCATTAATTCTGGGTCTGCAAAACAAACATTTTGTGTATGTATTATACATCTTATATCCGTATAGTGTGAAATCTTTTAGCTATATTTTGACAGACATCACAAAGAAAGAAATATTTTGACTATACGAAGAAATGGAAAATTGTATCAGAAATATAAAACGAGAGTTTGCAGCGTTGCTTTTCAGCTGAAAGCACATGCTATGTACACATCAAAATACGAAATTTTCATTTATTTATACATATGTGATTTTTGCTTTTCTTATTTCGCTTTTTTCCGGTTGTGAAATAAAATTATTTGAAAACTTATGCGAATATGCATAGATTTCATGTTTTCAATTTGATAAAATATATACTTAAATAAATATGATAAGTTAAATGTAATTTTTACTACCCGATTCATACTTGCTGATTTCATTTATATATTTTTTAACTTCATACTCGTAGATCCACAAAAGAAACTAGTGAATATTTAATTTAACCTAGTTTTAAATTAAACGAAGGTGGCTTAGTTAAAATGAATGGAATTTTCCAATGTTCGATCGGAAATTTTGAAATCTAAAATGAACCAATTTTCCATTTAGTTCTTACTATTGGATTTGTGTCACGAAAATGCTTCAATTTAAAAACTCTCATAAATTTATATTATACATTCGGAAGAAAAACAAGAAGGACGAATAAAAAATAATATCATTATTAAAATTATTAAAAAAAACACCAATTAAGAGTTTATATAAAAGAAAAAAGATCGATGCAATAATGGACTTCGCAAGAAAAGTCGTTAACTTTCGGAATGAGTTCTCAAATTATTTTTCACGATTTCAACAAGTTTCTTTTTAAGCACCAATCGCTGGGAAAAAAATTTCAGCGACAACTTTCACGCTAAGAACTATTTTATTTATAGAAAATATTGAATCGCATCATTGCACTTAACGATGTCACATCCCCATCTAATTGTAAGAAACGGTATCGATTATTTCCGCCACTTATCCAATTATCAGCAAACAATACACATCATAAACTATAATCTATCCATAATCAACCGCACACATTCAGGAGACAATTCTTGGTTTTACAACGGATCCATCTAATCGGCAAGACCCATGAATTTTGAATGAACAAACCACTTAAGCCTATTTCCGAATGGACGCAATCGACCATCCGGCAAAAAAAGCGCCAAAACGAAACAGCGACAAGATTAATGTTATTTAATTTTAAAATGAAACCACTTGATTTTAATTTGACGGTCGGTAAGTGTGTCGCATTTGAAATCCCGCAGGATTTAAAGAGCGGGCCGCAAAGCGTGAACTTGTTAATTAACCTCGCCCAGGACATTATTCATTCATGAAGATGACACAGTTGGCCGTCACATTTTCGAAATTGTGCCGATGCCGAAGCATAGATATGTGCAAAACGAACAGGTCAGTGAGTATAGAATGGTGAAAAATCATGGTCCACTTTGTGAATGGTTATGCTCCGTTTGATAGTTTGAAAATGAAGAAAATCAATGTTCAGAAGTTCAAGAATTGTAGTTTAGATTTTTTTGTTGGGGTACTAAAGTCGTATTTTTTTAATGAATTCATTTTAATTCGTAAGGAAAGCTCACCATCCCGATTTTTACATGCACCTCACTCTCATTTTCATATGGTTATGAATATTAGATAGGATTCAACGGGATTAATAAAAGCCTAATATGCCTTTTAGGTCTAATTATTTTTTAAGAAATGTCACGGAGACTGATAATAATATAATAATAATATCGCTTAATACTTTTTTCGTAAATAAAAACTATCCCCTATATATAATCACGGATTTCTGTGTCTGTGTTTGTTCGTTCGAATGATGCTCGTGACTTTTTATAGTAATATGGTCTTTACGCATATACAGTTAAGTCTATAATATGATGCTTATTACTTACCGCCTCTAGCTTTGCCTATATGTCACATACAAATAACAAATGAACTATTTTGATTTTATTAATTAATTATTAAATATTCAAATCGGGTACACATTTCGAGTTCACATAATCCGGTTTTCACTTTTTATCGTTTTCCGTTTCTCAAAAAATCTACAGCTGATGTTATCAACATCGGGCCTATTTACTATAATATTTTATAAAATGTAACTATTTTGAGATCGAGAGCGAGTTCGAATCTTTTTCTTACATGTGAATGTGGAATTTCTCCATTCTCCACATATCATAAGAACGGTCAGCTTTCATATTGAGAATATATAGGACTTAAAGTGAGTCACATACCACAATCAAGCTGAGAGCAACTCGACGTTTTATCTCCATGAACATCTTCAGGGACGTTTTGAGTTTTATTGAAAATTTTTCTTTATAATACGCTGGGATGTATTGCAATTATAATAGATCGGTATTTTTCGTATTCACGATAACCTAATAAAACATTTAATTATTTCAAAATTATATACAATTCAGTAGTAGTTGATTTTGGAAATCCATATTACTATAATAAAATAAATATTCTATTTGTAATATTTTGCTATGTGAGTCAAAGTTCGTTCGGTTCTGTTATATAATGGAAATAATAAAATGTTGTTGCAAATTCTTATTGGGTATTTGAATAGTAATCCATTCGTGTACGTGTGTAATTATTATTTATACATTACATTGCCAAAATACCAGGGACGATTATGTAAAAAGTATATGAATAGAAATTATTAAAATGAAATTTTGGGATTGCTTATTCAAAATGATGATTGCATGTAGAATGTTCAAATTTCTCTACGTGTATGATACGAAATGTAAATATTTTCATAAATACGTGTATAGTTTTTTCCTCATTTTGATAAATAAAATATTTACAAACTCGGCAAAATAAAAAAAAGTTTTGAATTCTTAAAGAAGTGGAATATTGAACGACATTATTATGCATAATAAAAAAGTTTGCTCAAATTTTAATTTAAGTACACTTCTAAGGAATGCTTTCTTATATTGACAAAAAAACTTTGTACGATTTCCAAGTACTTTTCAATATTAAAAATAGAAATAATAAATGAATATGAAAAAAAATTTGCTGGAAAATCATGTGCCAAAAATAAAATATAAAATATTACGTTGAATAATAAAAGTTCAAACACAAACATTTAAAATTTCCATTGAATTAGGTTTTGAAAAATACCTATAATAGTATAAATAACGGTTATTTTTGGCAAATTTTGTATCAAAATAATAAAATATATTTTCAAATAAAACACCCATATTAACATCGTAGTGCGATAACCTTTGTGTCCACAAAAAAAATGAGCCATTATTTTGTGTTAGCTATAAAATAAATATACGTTTTCAAAGTAAAATAAAATATTTAATATCGATTGCTCAATAACACGATGAAAATTATCATCTCCCCCAGCTAAGACATAAAGTTAAGCTCGATTGTTTTTTCTTAAGCAAATAATCACTTCCAGTCGATTGTAGACCCAAACTTCACTTCGAACTCGTTGAACCTGTAATATGATCATTTTCAATTTGCATATTTTGATAAAAAATAAATAAAATTGGTACAAAATTGTCTTAAAAAATCGGTACATGCATATCTCAGAATTTAGTGAAGGGAAACACATCCATGATTTTTTCGAGTGCAATTGTATATAGGGGTTGTATGAGTTGTAGTGCTTCAACTTGAAGCTAAGTTAGAGACGTGACACAAAAATAATGCTTGGTATGTTTGCATGTCTCACATGCTGTCGGGCAAAAGATAAAGGAAATTGAGTGCATATATATATAACAGTGCTAAAAAAATATATAAAAATAACGTGAAGATTGAGCGAAGAAATTGATTTTATTTTATAATCTCTCATTAACATCTAATTGAATCGATCATCACAAGGCATACATTCGCATATAATTTATTACATTTAAGATTTACATCAAAACATTTAAGGAAGTACAAGTGAAAACGTTGGGTATCATCAAAGATTGAATTCAGAAAGATCAGAAGAAGAAAACACAGAGTCACAACAAATCGAAATCTACGAATTTATATGTATAAATACATCACATTAATGATCGATTTGTGAAGGAAATTACCTGTGCTTTGAAAATTCCGCCTCCAGTTGAAGCCTAGGAGTAATAAAAGAACGTGTTTCCATTAAATTGTTTCAGACATTTCTCATTTGATTGATAACAGAATATTTAAAGGGAGTACTTATGTTTGTTATATTGTTTTATAACATTGGAATTATTTTAATATGTTTGCGTCAATGATGATAAAAATAGGTAAAGAGTTTCGTGTTCTTGACAACCCCTAAATCAAAGAAAATCATGTTTCCTTGAAGAATTTTTTTATAATGAAAATTAATGGAGATTTTAAAATAAGTTATTTTTTATTGAATTTTAAAGGGAACGAGCGATGCGTTTTCTAAGAACTTTAAACATCAAAAATTATAATATAATTATATATAAAAATACATAATATATAACATTGCATATTATATGTGGATTGGATATAAAACTTCATATTATAAATTTTACGAAATGTTTAACCCGATTTTGCACGAAAGCATATAGGTTCAGTATTACTTTTTTCACAAGAAAAAACATATTTCAAAATTATTTTCATTTGCACTTTATACCAACGCCCATATGAAATTTTCGTATTTTGTAATTATGAACAATTAAAATTTCATAAATTTCGCTAAACAATCCGACAAAAATCCGCATCGAATCGATCGACGACTCGAACTTTCAAATAACCTCATACCCCATCAGCAAATATAAGCCGGAATACGCGACAGGAAAAAAATACTTAATAACTTTTTCAGAATTTTTCCCACCACCAGAAACCTATCTTTTTTTTTTTCATTTAAAACAGCCACCAAAGGGGATGTCGACATCCTGGAAGGCGACTGGCAATGAGTACGTGTTCGCCAGCTCGGATAATGCAGTTACTACTGGTGCAAACGAATGCAGCATACATACAAATACACAAAGGATGCACCAGCTGAGTTCTAAATATATCAAAAGGTGTATGTGTTATATTTGCGAGAGTCTCGGAGGATATACGTCTTTGAGGGCGGAATCCACAATGGCGGCGCGGAAAAACGGGAATTATTTTTTGCGAGCAACCCTCTGTTTGCACATTGGAATTGTTCTATGTGATTCGTTTCTTAACAAAACCACGGCAGATGTTATTAACATCCGGCTTATTTACTAGTAAATTATATTGTTGATTCTTCGTTATAAAGTGTTAATGACTTAGTTATGCGATATAAAATCAAATGAAGTTGAGTTTGACCTAGTGAAGACGAAACGTATTTGATACACCAGTAAAGTCAAATGAAGTCGAACAAAATTGGGTTGAATCAAATGGATTAAAATAAAAAGAGACCTGGAATGAACAGAACAAATTTGAATTTCACTAAATGATTTTTCACTAACATTTAATGAATATTTTTATAAACCAATAAATTTATAATATAATTTACATTTTGTTCTGCGTAGTAGCTTTCCACTTTGACTTCGTTTGCAATGAAAATTACATCCGCTGAAAATGATAGAAAGGAATATTCCGTTAAGCAAACATGGCATCTTCAGTTTGCTTATTTGATTTTATCCTAATCCTTTTTATTTTTACCGCATTCCCTCACTATTTGCAAACATAACGTGGGATTATTAACGGAAATTGCAAAATCAAATGTGAATATTTTTAAATATAATATGATAAGAAATGCTGAAATAAAAAAGGTCTGAAATTGATTGTTTACCTGTATTGTTCAATTTTTTTCAAACAAAAAGGATTATTATATGATATATAGCTTGAATATTTCCCGAATTAATAGGAGATACGTTAGGCAGATATTATATTTAATTTTAGTGAACGGAATATGAATTATCTTAATTGTTTGAATTCAATGTATGATTTTACATGGTAGTATTAACTATTCAAGATAATATGTAAATTCCATATTCTTGAATAGTCAATAATTGTCTTTAATATAAATTGAATAATTTCATTAGGTAGTTCGTAGTCTAATCTAATATGAAATTATATAAATAAAATTAGTTAACAGATTTGCATTTGATTATTTTTGTTGGATGATAATTTTTTTTTTCGTCAGATTAAGTTCTTCGTCTTAAGATATTTCATTGCGGTTAATTAAAAACTGCATCTCAAAAATATTAGCTATTCTTATAATTTTCCTATGATTAATTTATTAAGAAATAATAATCTGTGTGATATGTAATTCCAAAACCAAATAAAATAGCCGTGGCTTTAAAAATGCACCCTTTAAAAAATGGTCGATTTAAAAAAAAATACGTTTAATGTAAAAAACTGATAAATCTCATATATTATATTTTTTCTTTATTTTTCGTGATAAACATAGAAAGAAATAGTGAATCCTTTCTCTTGGTAATATTTGAACAAAATCGACGTCCATTTTTATTTAATCAATATATATTAAATAAAATAAATTATATAAAAAATATACATATATCAAAGATAACTAAAAAGTTTTCAAAAACTAATTTTTTTGTTTTTGATCAAATTTTTCTCGATAAAAAATATTTCATAGTTGAAAATAACAAAATGCAAATTATGCATAATTAACCTGTCAAAAATATTTAGTAAAACTTAAATTCACCTGAAACCTTTTTTCAAGTTTTGGCCTGTTCTATAAATGAAATTAATATACCCAACAAACGAAAATAGATTTCTAAGTACAAATTCGACATTTTGAAATATCACAAATTGCGGCTTTCCAAACAATCGCCCAATTGACTCTAATACGTTTGAATTCAGGCAGAATTTGGAATTTCGTGATTCGGGATCTGGAGGTAAATTAGAGTCCCAACTTGAGTGTTCGACTAATTCGATTTCGATGCCCATCGATGTGCTTTGTTTGTACGCTGGTATACTAAAATTTAGTTCATTTTATATTCATCAAGGTTTTAAAAATAAATTTTCAACACAAATTGAATTATCCTTCGATGTTTTATTAGAATGTATCTGTATTTTGCTCGATATGGAAAATATAACATTTTTCCGAATGCTTGTTATAAATATAATAAATAATCAATAAGTTTGTATGTTTATCACTTTTTTGATCTTATTCAATTTCGATATGAAAAATGTACAATGTTTTCTAATTTTATTTTAAATCTTTCCTATCGCTATATCGAAGATTTTCTCTTTCATATCGTAAATATATCATACTATCCATAAAATATAATACATCAGATTTTGCTACAAAAGATATTTCTAGATATTCTGAGAATTGTCGAGTGATGTTTGAAGTATCTTTAGTAGAATTTTCCCTTAGTTGAATTTAATGTTCTGATTTTTTATCGACTTTTAGTTTTTCATCACAGTGTATTCGCGTTGAATTGATTTTCAGCAGCAAACTCGCGAAGTTCATTTTGCTGTGATTTCGAATAAGGTTCATCTCATGTACATAGCCATTCATTGAGCTTTTGATTGAAAAACCGCAACAAACGACAAAATGAAAAAAAAAAATCGTTTCCCGTCAGAGAAAGTCTATTGAATTCTTTTTCGGGTCACCAACGAAGCACGCAAAAAAACATTATTTCCCCAACATCCAGCAATCAATTACAACAAAAACAATATTATAAACACACAACCCCATCGATCAAATAATTAATTGTTTTTTAAACGATTCGAAAAGCCTCCGACGCCAATCAGGATATGGCTTTCAATCACAACACTCCCGATTACTCAGCCGCGGCGCGGACAAGCACTCGATCAAATTTTTCCCTAATTGGATTTCAGCGGATTTTATTTATAATTAATTAATTATTATTTACACCGTCGCTTCGCATCCCCAATAATTCTAGAGGGTTGCCAGTGTCGTTCCTCATCAAAGCAAATCAGTGATCCGAATTTAAATCCAATACGACACAGACGAGTACAAAGAACGGATTTCGGAACGGGTGTATTAGGCGAAAATAATGCTCGGGAAATGTTAAACACACCTTTCCGTTATCGTCGCGGACTTCCGAGGAAAATAATGGCTAATTTGTATAACGCTTACATGTGATTACAATTTAATGAATTTTAAATAGTGTTCACAGTGCGGTTTTGTGTGAACATGAAAATTTCGTTTGTTGAATTCAATTATGTTGGCAGACTTTAAGGGAAACGAAGGTTGTTTTTTTAAGGTAATTTATTATGTTTTATAAATATATAACGGTAATGCAATAGCAGATTGCCAATATTTATGCACGACTTGAATTTTATCTTGGTAATTACGTAAAGAAATAGGAAATTAAAAATAGCCGATTTGCAAATAAAAAAGTTACGAGTGCATAAAACGAGAGCCGCTTAAGATTGAGGGGAATAGAAGAGGATTAAAGAGGTTATTCATTCAGCAGCAGAAAAGGCTGACTCCTGTATATGACATTGATTATGAAATGAACAAGTTCATTATATATGTACCTTGGCAGGTAACCTGTCCTAGATTATCATTTCTATGTTTGGTATGATTATATGTCCTGGATCAGATTTTTCTTATTCAAAAATAAATTTCAATTTAAAAAATAATTAAAATCATAACTCGATTTAAAAAACATGGAAAAAGAATCAAATATATACCACTCTTTTAATGATTCTAAATAAAAATACACACCCCCTCATTCTTCAAACTTTTATTCTACTAAATATCCAAAATAACACATAAAATTCAATATCATTTTCTTTTTATTTTTTCAAATATACAGTAAAACCTCAATTATCCAGACTAAACGGAAATTAAGATGGTACGGATAGCGAAAAATCTGAATAATCGAAACAAGAAAAAACTAATTAAATGAAAATTATAAATTAAATTATTTTTAAACATTTTTGGTATGCATAATTATGTATACAGCTTTAAAATATTTTTTAAACGTGTTTACAGTCTATTTATTTATATTATTTTGGTATTCATCGATTCCCATAAATAATGAAATTATTATTTTCATTGCCATCTATTGAAAAATTTTCAACTCAATATTTTTCTTAAATAAATTTCCTATCAAGTTTCAGTTTGATCACCTCATAGCTGAATCTTTTATGAATCCGTATAATTATACGTACTCGTCAATTTTCGAATTCTATAAAAAAAAATCAATCCAAACAATCGAGGCTCTACCATACAACATATTTCATCACATATTTTATTCGAAACAAAAAAAAAACCATCCGAAACCCACACGAACAACCCATCATCTCCAAACCGGCCACAAAAGACAATTTTCAATAGCTGACCCTACGCACATAAAACCGCTCATTATTTATTCGCATCTCGGTCGTTTAGGCGAAACGATTCCTCTTCGCACACGCATATTTCGAACACTGTGAATTATGCATGCCGCTTATCCGGCCGATGCATATTCCATCGCGAAGGACTCGGCTCGTCCTTGCGTTTCGTCGCCGTTTTATTGTTTCGTTTCGCGAATTCGCGAAGTCCGCGAAACGGCGGACCAGTTCGCGCCCGACAAACCGAGGCGGGAAAAAAAAGAGCGGGAAATTGAAAATTTATCGGTGTCGTATGAAAGTGTTTTTCGCCTCTCGAGAAACGGCCCCGATATACGCTGTAGTTTCGTGACGGGTGTGCACCGGTGGTGGGGTCGTTCGAAAAGTTCCGAGATGCGAAACGTCAATTTCGCGAAGATGGCCGCTCGTTTGTAATGGGATGTTTGTTGTTGGGAGTTTATCGGATTCGCACTTTTTCGAAGTGCTTCGGTTTTATTTGCGTGTTTTGAAAATGGTTGAGCCGAGTTTAAGGGGGCAGACCTGGTCGGAACGTCCGAAAAAAGCTCTTGTTTGGGAATTTTTTGTTGGCCACATATTCAATTGATTGATAAAAAATGTTTTTCCGCGTGAAACATATGTATTTCGAGAAGATATTATAATTTTTTTTTATTGCAAAATGTTTATAAATACGTGAGATACGGCAAATTTACGAGGGGTCAAAAAAATTGTGTTTTGTAGTGATCACTGCAGCTCATCACTGGATCATCTGAAAAAAAAGGGGGGAGGGAGAGATCATTAGTTAATGAAAATGCCCAGGATGGACGAAGGATTTTTTTTTGAATGATAAAGTTTTTTTTATAGCCGAAAATCAGAGTGAAATTTTGGTAAAATACACAGTTTTGATTTTCAACAACCGCTATTTTTTGAAAAATCAAAATTTTTCAACACCTTTCGTCCATCCTGGGCATTATGTCATTAACTAATGATCCCTCTCCCCTTTTTTCAGATGAAACAGAGATGAGCTTCACCAAAACTGATACCCTGAAAACACCTTTTTTTGGACCCCTCGTAAATTTACTGTACCTCATGTATTTCTAAATATTTTTTAATAAAAAAAAAATTGTGATATCTTCTTGAAATACATACGTTTCATGCAGAAAAACATTTTTAATTAATTAATTTAATGTGTGATCAAAAAAAATTCCTAAATAAAAGCTTTTTTTGGACGTTCCAACCAGGTCTGCCCCCTTAAAGATAAATTAAATTTTGTATACGAACATTTGTCAAAAATATTCGGCACACATTTTTTTTTTACCAACCAATAAAAATTAAAAAATTACCTGTAAATTACCGAGCTATTATTCGGGTAATTTATTGCCTTACCAGTAATGGCCTCTCAGTGTGCATGATATTATTTATAATACTTTTGTAAATAATATAATTCTCTATATTCGAATTTAAATATAACGAGATACAAATTTATATAAAACCACTATACCAACATCAATCACCATATCGAAATCGATTTTGAACGACATCAACAAATCACTAACCGAACTTTTTTCGTAACACTAAAAGCATACCGCAATGGTGGATCGAACAACCGCCATTATAATTCAATTATTTCCCATCGTTAAACTTTTAGAACTCTCCTCATACAATACGAGCTCACGTAAGCGATAAAGCAGCACATGTACCGAGTCCCAAGACGGACAAGCCGAATTTTCCGATGATGTACGTTATTCTGTTTCAATAATAAATCGCCTTCGAAATAGACAGACAAGAATATCGTATGCGCTCAACAAATGTATTTAACAATTGTTAGATAAAGTCTAAGAAAAAGCTATGATTTTGAAGCTTGTTTATATGAAAAAAAAATCATGGAATCTTCGCTCGTTTAACGAGTTGTAGATTAAAAGAAGATATTCGTCGCCACAAGACAGTAAAATTGTAGTTAACGGCAAATGAGTCGTGAAATTTTATTGCTTTCGAAGAAAATCGAAAAGATTTGAATCCGAACAAGGTAAGTAATGTTTTATTCTAAAAACAATAAATTTAATCATATAATAGTATGGAATTGTATTCGAAAAATGTAGTTGATGAAATTAAAGTAATGTATAATTTATGAAAAATTTGTGATTTTTTTTTCATAGAAAAGCCATTAATTAAGTTAACGGTATCGTTAATGATAGGATACGAAAAATTAAAAATATAGTAGTATGTAATTAAAATACATTTGAATAATTAATCCATCGCGTCATTTGCTATGTCCCAAAAATGTACAATATTAAAATCGTAAATTCGAAAAAAAAAATTGCTTTGCGATTCAATTATAATTTTATATGGTGGATTGAAGATTATTGAATATTTGTTTAAATTTATTTATTGTTTAACATGGATTCAAAGCTCAAATTAATGTATTTAATATATTGCAACATAAACATAAACTATTATTATGTTGAAGTATAGATTATATTTGTATTCTCAATTTTCGAAAATCTGCAAGAAATAAAAAAGGACCTTGTTAACGTCTTTGTTAAAAGTTTTTTGTTAATCTCTAGAGTATTTTCAAGTTCTCAATCATTATTATGGTTCTGTGTTGTCAAAGTTATTCCCAATATAATCGAGTTTGAAAACAGATGAAAAAAGCGAATCAAATTCGCATTCCAACAATTCGATTATTATTTTGATAATTGTTCCAACGATTCATAATCATAAGTTTTCAATAAATATTTTTTTCGAGAGCAGTTTTAACCTAATACGAGAGGACACGCAGTCGGGGATTTTGATTTAAAAAATGCGAGAAGATACCACTAAAAACATTCTTTAAATGCAATTTGTTAATTTGTAAAAGTCAGCTCTATTTTTTTTATCTGTGAGAAAAAATTCTGTTTGTGTATGTAAATTTTATGGTGACATTTTCATTCCATTCATTCCAGTTACATGTTTCCTGAATAAAATTCAGTATGTAAACGATGCACATAATTTTATGTATAAGCAACGTTGAAGGTAATTTCAATATATTCTTCCTTTAAGAAACAACACAAATACTTATGAAAGTATGTCGAAGTGGGTAACACAATTACCCGCGGGTAGTATTATAGTTTGCCGACCACTGGACTTTAATGTATCGTCATAGATACGGAAAAAATCGAATTTTGATCTATATAATAATATTATTTTTTCAGATATGTAAAATATTTTTAAAGAAAAAATTATTATTTATGTGTAAATAAAATTGTGTAATATTTATTGTGATATAAAGAAAAATATTTCACTTTTTATAAAATTTTCCAAATACTATCTGTTGACGTTTGTTAAAAGTTTTATAGTATGAACGAATTTTAGAATACGAAAAAATCCTATTTAAAATACTATTTTAAATCAAATAATTATTTTGAAATAACGACGTATACATATTTTTTAATTAATCAAATTGTTACTAAGCAATCGTGAATAATGATTGATGGAAATTATTTTATATATATTTGTGAAAATTGAATAGACATCTAACGCTTTCAGGATAACCAAAACATCAATAATGTGGCCCTTAGAAAATGTTTTAAAAGGGTTTGTATCCTTGCTAAATAAAAGTAAAAATAATATACCAAATATTTTTTTATATTATAATTTAAAAAACTACAAATACCTGATTTGAACCTTTTGGGGAAATCTGTTTTATTTTCTCACCTGAAACAAATAAAAAATACGTTTGAAATTTTTATTTTCAATAGTTTAAAATTAGTTCGAATATAAATATTAAATCAATATCACAATATATTGTTCATAAATTCGGTGAAATTTTATATTTTATTCATAAAAGGTATTGTGTAATTTTTTTCATCAAAATTGTATGGTTTTTGTAAATGAATAAATAGATTTCGATGTCGTTTTAGTCTATTTCAGGCTTTGACATAAATTTGTGCGCCCTTGACCACTCTTTTAATGGACGAAGAACTAAAAAAAAGATAAATCAATAAATCTCATTAGGAGCTTACACAAAAATTTTCAAAATAAAGGTTATGAAAAAACTCAGTTATTCATAAAACGTGAATAGAAATCAATGACCTTTTTAATTATATAATAGATCCATCACAATTTAAAAGGGTCAAAAGAAATCAATCGTGTTATAGATAACAATTCCATTAATTGTGAAAAAATTTGCCATCGATATCACCGCTAAGTGAAATAAATTATCAGTAATAGCACAAAACAACGACAATAAATAATAACAAAATCGATTGATCTATGACTTTGATGAGCTATGAAAAGATCATCGGTCGGTTAATTTTATCATCATATCAATTTTTATATTAGCAATACCGATAAGTTCTGGAATTTTTTCATTACAGATAATTAGAATTGAAAAAAATTCCAATAATCTTTAATTTTCTATTGAAATTCATGACCTGAATTGAGAAAAATAATTAACAAAAATCTAATTTTTTTTAAATATATTTCGCCAACGAAAGCTCATTTATATATTTATACATTCCATACACCATCCCAAGCAGAACGACTTTCAGAAAATTGAACTGTATGAAAAACTGAAAGCACCTGATACCGGAAAGTCGTTCGCAAAACCGCAAGGAAAATCGATGTTGTCCGCACACTTACTTGTTGAGCTTTCGTATCGGATTAAGTGAGCGGCTTGCTATCGTTTGTATACAGCTAGTAGCAAAACATGGGACCCTTAGAACGACCCTCGCGCATACCGAATAAGGGTCGTCCTGTTTCCTGAACATCTTGCCTAAAGGGAGCCAACTTTGTATTGAACTTTTCGGCGTGGAGCTGCAAGCTTTTTTTAATATTTAAGAATATCGGGGGTCTCCGATTTATGCTGGCTTTTTTGTGATTCAAATCGAGTGCGGAGGTTGTATCGATTCGGAAAATGTAGTCATTGCGTGTGGAAAATTATGCTTGTTTGGAAATGTGATGAAATTGATAAATTGTTTGTTTCTCGGCGAAAAGATTGATACGAATTTGAGTACTTTTGAGTTGTGTAATCAAATTAGTCATAATAAGTGAATTCGAGGGATCAGTGTTCGCAATAGGGGATTATTGAATATTTCGAATGGAAATAAGGGTCGTTTTTCATAATCTACGGCTTATGATTATGTATTTAAAAAAAACTTTTGGTTTACCCTGCGACCAGATATTCGGTAAATCCGTCGAAAGATAATTTTGAAAGTATTAAGATATTAAATGGTTCATATTATGGATAATTTGAAAGACAACAAAAATTAACGATGCGTATTATGGAATATTTTTCTAGAGTTCAAATTAAAATATTATGTTAAAAAATTAAAGCACCTTTTAGCTAAAGGTTAAATTTACGACGGGCTAATTCGTTAAATTACCGGCGTTATTAATGAGAAACGATGCAAAATTTCCAAAGGGGGAAATTGACTACTACAGTGAATTGTAATCAAATTTGTCAAAACATTTTGGAGTTAATTTACATCCAAAAATATTTGCGGCTTGTGGTAAATACGAATAAATTTATAAGAATCGTTTGCACGGTAAATATAAATATAATCTTGATTAATTTAAATTCAATTGAATAGTAAATATACCAAATTCAGTATTTTAAAATGAGCTATTAACGAATTTTTATAGTGTGAAATTTTGTATAATCACAAAGAAAAGTCTTAGCGAGACTCTGTACAAAAGAACACAATTTATTATTTGAATAGGCCATTGTCATTATGATAAAAACCCTTTTCCACACAAACTAGCCGTTCGTAAATAAATATATAAACAAATGGTATATCCCTTAGGCTGTCACGCGACCCGTTTCAGAAAAAGGCCACAGAAAATCGCAGTTTCCAGACCCGTCATCTGGTTTCGGTGGTTAAATTAACCCTAAATCGAAAAAAAGGATCCTTGATGACAATGTAAAACGATTTACGTCTGAAACAAAACCGACAAAAGAATACAAAGCGAATCAAACGAATGTGTTATTCAGATCGAACTCACGATAGTTGAACCAAGGAAAAATGTTATGAACGATCAATAGGGGAAAACTCGAAAATTATTTCGATTTTAATGTAAATTAATTATAAAGAATTTTGTTTCATCGATAAACATTTTTTAGTTAATATTTTAATTTAAAATTGATCTAATAATAAAACTAAATATTATATTTCATAAATATTTTGTTGTATAAACTTCAGAATCATTCTTAGATGGTTATAATAATAATTTATTTACGCAAATTAAGCAACGACGTAACTACAATGACAATAAATTATGATTCCAAATTCTAAAGATAACCTTCATAATAATTTATCACCACTCATCATAGTATTTTTTTTATATATTTATACATATAAAATGAATATTTGTTTTTCATATTATAAAAATTACAATGTAAAAATTTTCTATGGTTTTGATAAATATGGATCAACTCGTATCGAAATTTTACCCAATATTCATAATTTAATAAAACTTTTGAATAATTCAAAGTGATCGGAAACGAAGATCGTCGTTATTTTTCATCTCCAAGAGAAATCGAAGATTACGTATTTGGCAAAAATGAAATATGAGTCGCCAAATAAAACGCATAAAATATTACCGACAATGAAATGAAACTAACCGTAACGGACTGAAATAATGAGAAAGGATGTTGCGTACTTAATTTACGTACCAAAAAAATTCGTCAACGAATTTGATCGGATCTTGTAAAAAAGTGAATCCAATTTCAAATTTGAAATAACCCAATATTGTTTGTACGCAGTATAAAAAATTATAAGCTAAATTTGATCATAATTAATATTACTACAAAGGCTTTCATGAAACCCGTTCAGTGTTTATATTAAATTTCACCTTTTTCACCTACAAAATTTGTAACAAAATCCGAAAGTAAATTCAACTTTTAAATCCTTTTTAGAATTTCGGTACATGCTAATATTATTTATATCTACGTATATCTACGTCCGTTTGCATATAATCATACAAACTCAATTTTTTTTTCGCGAGTTTAATCCATTTGAATCTGCTTATGACTTATTATTATAAAATATAAAAATATATTTTCGAATTTGTTAAAAAAATTCTTATTTTGAATTTCATATGGATTTTGAAACAAATAATAACAGGGAAAAATTTGAAAACCTTCGAAAGAGCTATAACATTTGTTCAAAACGACTTTGGTATTAAAATAACTCCAACTGAGTAACGAAAAGGAAAACTTTTGTAATTATATAAATTTTCGTTGCTTGATTTCGTTTTAATTTGAAAAAATTTATCGCTTTTGCATAGATGTGATTGAAAATATGTATTATGAGCAAAATAATCAGAAAATTTAGAAAAATAAGATTACAATAAGTTTAAGGGCATATATAAAAGTTATAGAGGCCTTAATGAAGTCAATTTTTTTAGTGGAATATATTATAAAATTTCTTATTTGTGAAACATTGATGCAATAAAAAGTCTCTAAATAAAAAAGAAAAAATATAATTCTTCAACAAATTCTCAACTTTCGATTGTATTTGTCGACTAGAACAATTGAATATAGTTTTTTCAAGAAATACTTTTATATGCAAATTTTCAGGGGAAAAAAATAGTCGAAGAAAAATTTATACCTGTGACTTTTTCGAATATGGAAAGGAAAATTTACGTGGGACTTTGCTCGCACGAAAACATCGTATTTACAACTTTTATGGTACGTCACGAATGAATTGTATTATTTGCGAATGTGTTTACGAAAATATTATTTAGGGAAATTTTCGCGTCTGCTTTTTCACGGAGAAAAATAAAATGTGCGTGTTTATTCGTCATGTAAAACAAAATATTTTTAACAAAAATAAGTGGTTTTTTTTATAAAATATAAAAATATAATTTTATCAAAACAAATCAATAAATTTAACTGATTTGTGAAACAGTCGAAAACTTTAGCGCTGTTAGAAAACAAGTGATTAATTACTGTTACTTTAACTAATTAATGAGTTCAAACTTCACTTTGAACTCGTTTGTAATTTACAAAAAATATTGTAACAAAATTTTTTTTTGTGTATTCGAACACAAAAATATATTTTCTCGATTAAGTGAAATTTCTTTTTTTTTCCCACAAGAACGCCTTTAAGGAAACGACAAACGAAAGAAATAAGTGAATAATAGCAGCCTTCAGATTCCATCGGAAAAATAGAATTGATCACAATATCAAAGAAAATACGAAGGAAAACAAACGATTTGCAAAAGTGAACGAGAAATAAAACAAATGGATAAGCAGAACTAATCACCGAGGTGATTATTTGCGCTAACAGTCTTTTAGTTTCTCGTGTTAAGCTCTCAGAAAAACAATATCAAGACATTTTACCTAAAAAGTTTCTTTTTTTTTCAATATTGTCAGAGTAATTATTTAACTTGATACTGAAAATATTTTCTATAGCAATAATAATTTCTTATTCATGTTAGCAATAAAATTTCTACTGCATAAGGTAAGTGTTTTCAATTTATTCCCAAGTCGAAATAAGTAATCCAATTTTCACAGTAGCTACATCGGAATGAGTTTTCGCATTCACAATACGTATTTCGAAATTTAATTACAAACCTATTTAACCGTTCCGATTTCGAAAATTATGATATTGTTTGGGACGAAGCATTATTCAATTAATTCATTTACAATTTCATTTTCGAATTGAACAAATCTATTAGAAGAGGCATCTCAATACGAAAAATTTTAAACGAAACCTCAAAATATTAAAACTCCAATCTATAACCAAGGGTGGGCAATTCTTTCAGATGGTGAGCCGGATTGAAAATTTTTCGGGTGGTTGCAGGCCAAAGCCATATTTGATAAAAAAATTATAAACTATTTTCAATTTCTTTGAAATATGATTATAGTTCTAAAATAAGTGAACTATAATTTTAGAAATCTTTCGTACTGAAATTTTCGTAACATTTTTTTATAGTAGAAAATGATCCACTTTTGTTTTCTAAGATTTTTCAAAAAAATAATAGCTTAGCCATAAATTTTGTAATATAATTGAATACTTCAAATATCATTTTTTTATAATATAAAAGCTAACTCTTTCAAACAGTTCAGAATATTGGTCGAAAAACAAAAGTCTTTTTCAAGAACATGTGTTTATTAAGATTTTTTATTAACTTCTTTTCATTCATCTGATATGATTATAAAAATTTTATTTTTATACAATAATTTTTATCTAAATAAATAAAAATGAATATATGTGTGTATGTTAGTTATACATGCCTTTACTACTCATTGGATTACAATGAAATTTTTTAAATATGTTGGTTGTGCATCTGGAAAGATTTTTTGGAATAAAAATATTTCACAACTCGATCTGATGCAATTTTACGATGAAAAAAAATCCAATACTAAGAGTCAAAGATCTGTCGTTTATTAAATTTAATTGGTTTCGCAATTCATAGAACCATACCTATCAGTCAAAGTACAGTAAACCCCCCTATAACGTCCCCTCCTGTAACGTTTGCAGTGTCCCCCCCTATAATATCATTTTTTTCAAATGCATTTAAATTCAAATTTTTTAAATTTGTTTCTAATGTATTCGAAACAAGCAATCAACACGTAAAAATTTCCAAAAAAAAAATTAAAAATTAAAATGTTTCATTTATTGATTTCCCTAAATTCCTCCCTATAACGTCGAACCTATCTCGACGTTATAGGGGGGTTTACTGTACTAAGTCTAAGAGTCAACGATGTTTTGTCATGTTTTATGATTTTGTTTTAATGAATTTAAATTAAAAAAGAAAACCTTCCGATTTATACGCATACTCTCCAGATACAAAAACAAAATATTATATTTAATTTATCAAAAATCACTTCAGTAAAATTTTTTTTTTCATATACTGTTTTTGTTTCATTACTACTACTAAATATAATACTACTACTGTTGTGGTTGTTTTTTTTTTTTTTATTCTGTTCTATATTACTTTTTGCATTTTTAATTTCGTTTTTTGTTCATATGAAATAAGTCCCGAGCATCGCTGGGTATGATCCGCTACTTATCAAATAAACATCGCTACGGATCAAATATTATAAAATCAGCTCTCGGGCCGGATTTGGCTCGCGGACCGCCTATTGCCCATACCCGATCCATACTTTATTCCAGCCGGAATCGAACACCAAAGTCTTCGCCGCAGTATTTATAGAAACGAAACGATTCTGGCCACACGCTCGCGCCCCACTGTCGCAAAGAGTAACAATCGACCTTAAAAGGTCGTTTTGTCTGTTCGCAAACACAGGGAATGGCTGACGATTTGTTTGCTAGAGCCAACGAGACTTTCCACCGACTGCCGGCGCCCGTTTTGGCGCCAAATTTACTCGCGGAACAATATGGTGATTTCGGGACTTTCGCCTCGCAAACTCCGATGAGCGATCGATACTTTTCTGGACGGGTTTCGCCGAATTTGTGCGGAAGGGTCGCGTGTTCGAGTGTTTTTCCATTTTCGGTGGAAAATTTGAGGTTAGGTTGTGTGAGAGTGTTTTCGGGGTGATGGTATTGTTGATGGAGTCGTTCCGATGTATGGGATTCGGAGGGGGATGTTAATCTCCGTGTAAGAGTCCCCCGGGACTCGTCGTTCGATTTTGTAAAATAGTTTGTTTCGGATCCCGTTTTTTTATTATGTTATATACGATTTTGTTTCATGTTTGATCGGCCACATGAGGTTTTAGATTGGTGGTTTTTTTTTTCCAATTACGAGTTTATTTTGTAATTTTCTTTAAGGAACGCTGGTGTCGGACACATCCATAAAATGGAAAATGTTGTTTTATAGTTGTGTTTCCTTAGTGGCAGCTGCGACCGACAGCAATGGCAAGTTATGTTATTGACATAGAAGAATTGTTTCTATTATCTTTTTATGAAATTATAAAAAAGTAAAAATTAATTCTTAATGCGCTTTAATGTGAAAAAGTATCTATTATATAATACTAAATTAAAAAAAAAATATTTACATTTTATCTTATTTTTAAGAAAAACTCAATACCTACATAGTGTAAAAAATATTATTTTTAAGATACAAACTATAATTTTCAATATTTAAAGACACCGCACAATGATAGTTTTTCTTACTTCTAGAAAATTAGGTATAATTTCAATAATATTATATGCACAGAAAATATAATATAATATTCTCAATTTAAGTATTATTATATATTGCGCAATGAAGATGCTTTATATTCCGAGCACGTAAGCACTAATCGTTTTATCATCAAAAACGCAAAAATAATCTCGAATCCAACTTTTATTTCATCATTTAAAAATTCATTTCTGAAATTCAGATTAACGAATGTGTTTCAAGATATCTTTGAGTGAAGATAGACTCTTTTCGTAATCTATTTAATTCGAAAGAAAAATCTTTATTGACGTTCGAAAAAAAACCGTGAAATATGACGGACGGACACATAAAAAAATCAAACGATTTTTTTTACATTTCAAATATCATCACGTTTTTCAAGAACATCTTTCGTCCATACCTTGGATTTATTATTCCCTTTGAAAAACGACATCGTTATTATGGTCCGTCATCAATCAAAATCATATTTTGCACAAAATCCTCGCGCAAACTACTCCATTACGACATTGCGAATTTTGTCAGAGAAGATCGCACCTTTTTGAATGTGAAATTTCTTTGGTGATAGCTCATGTTTATGACCTGTGCATTGTATAAAATATTGAGTGAATTAAAATAATATATGAAAATTGTTCAAATGTTTTACCACTTTCATAATCGTTATTGACTTATTTGAAAAGTCAATATTTTAATTTGAAATTAATCTAATTTTATGTAAATGAAGCAAACATATTTTTTAATTCTATTTTGATATAGAATACTACGGATAGTAACAGAAAAGAAGTTTCTCATATGATATGCTTATTCTACATACATCAAAAAAAAAATTGTGGATTTTTTTACCCTTATCCTTGTGAATTAATCATTTAGTTACCTATGACACCCACGTATTGAGAAAATATTCAATAACAATGCGATATGTAATATAATATAATATATTCGAAATTGTTTTTCTCTGTTTCTGAAGACTGGCACTCCCGAAACGGTGACATATTTCATTTTCAATATCATTACAGACAAAGGCATTTTTAGGATATCACGATATTCTTGCTTCCTTCCAAATATGACTAAGCTGAACGAAAAGAGAAAAGCTCACATAAATTCCGTACGATGTTCCATTTCGGTCTGTACTTGCAGGCCGAAAAAACAAAAGTAAAAATCCCAAATTTCATTGTGCGTGAGACAAAAGCCGCCTTTTTTCTTTTCAGTATACGCACACGTCCCGATCCGCGCAATTCTTATTCGAAAATATATTAATAAGATGTATTTATTATAAAAAATTTAAAACGTCAAAAAAATCAGAACGAAACCGCGTACACTTGAAAGATAAGCCAGTTTATATTATTTTGCGAAAGCTTTACGTGAGTAGATTTAGTGATTCCGCATCGATGAACAGTACTTAAGTAGTCTGCGTGAGTTTTTGTGAAAGAACGGGATTAGAATTCAAGTTGATCTTTGTTTATTAGCAAAAAAATAAATAAGAGGATTTGTTCGAAGTAATCAAGATTATCCAAAAAATAATCAGAATTAATTTCAGAATAAAAATAGGCATTTGTTTATCTCATTTGACTTTAAAATTTTTCCCGAATCGACTTCACGCAGCTTTAACAATATTTTGCGAACTCTAATTACCAGATTTTTTTTCAAAAATATCATCCCTATATATCAGCTTCGGTAATTTTCCAGAGTAACGACGAAACGATGTTCTTGAAAACGGGCAAAAAATAAATTATTTTCCCCCATCACTTCAAATGTAATTTAGCGAAAAAATCCAATACTAAACAAAAATACGATATCGACATGTCGTCACTGCGCGAAAATCCGCTCACAAATTCAAAAATGTATAGTGAAGGTATATTATTGATTTTCAGTAAAAAACAAAAAGAAATAATACGTGTCTGGCATAAGGTTGCATTTACATTATATTCGCGTGGAGTTTCCCGACATTTGACATATTTATAGTACGCAGGGGGACTTAACATTTAAAAAAGCCCATATAGATACGAAAATACGATAGAACTTGTAACAAACGTGATTGTGTGGCAGGGTCACCTTCAATTTGAAAGTTATCCAGACTCGGTTGATTTTGCATTGTAAATATTTTTTTGTTTATTCGTGATCCGATGTGGATATATTGCTTAGTTTATTCCATAAAATCCAAGTTGACGATTTAATTTATTTTTGTGTTGAATCTTTGTAATTAAACTCATGTGTTGGATAATATAATAATAATTTTCTGTAAGTTTGAGAATAACTTTTAAAACTAGAAAAAAACATTAACTGTTGGAAATACTGAATTTTTCTATTTAAAAAATAAATTACTTAAAATAAATTCATATTTTTGAGTAAAGTTTTTTATTAGTTTTTTCAAATTAACAGAGAAATCCTCAAATCGTGAAAATTTCACTAGGTAAAAATAAGTTTTCAACCGTTTTTAACTAAAAAATATTAGTCCTAAGAATTTTCAAGTGACAGTGAAAATTTTTATACCAAATTTTTTTAAAAGAAAATCATTTAATCTAACATCATTTTATCGAAACTATTTTTCAAATTTAATACTCGATGTGACTTTAATATATTCATAGAAAAAATACTTTTGTAGATTAAAAGAGAAAATTATTTAAACTTCATGACCCGATTCATATCACGAAATTTACCTTCATCACCAGCTTGATCAACACATCGGTTATGCTAGAACATTCTGTCACATAGTAATATGCTGTATTACCATCGATATCCATATTACTTGAATGCAGAACTACACTTTCGTATGCGAAGCAAACACTTGATTAATTTTCAAATTCAAAACAGCGGTTCGAAACGTCTACATAATATTATATAAGGTAATATATTTACGCCAAAACAGCGTGGGGGTGTATTTCAAAACGAATTTCCTTACTTGACACAATCACATCTCGACACGCGCGTACCCAACTGAAAAGCGTTAATACATTTCTTAAAGCTTTTCAGTCTGTGTCTTCACTGATAAAAATATTCGGTTTCTTTGAAACGGAATACGTTTTCAACGCAACTTTTATATTATAAAAATCGAAGATATAAAAACTGTAACGTAACAAGATCCCAAGAGCAAGATCGGGGAAACTTGGAATGGAGCGCATTATATATTATATTTATAATAATATAAGCAGTGACATCGCCATATATCGGCAGACAACTTGAAATTGTTTCAAGAGTAAAATTCTCTGGATATAATGTGTCGGGATTCTCTACCCAACCTTATCCAATAGAATTCCTCGAAAGGAAGTTCAAGTCAAGGAAGTTAGGAGTCAACCTAGTGTCTATTTTTTTCTTTTAGCATGCTCTTAAAATAATTCGCATACCGTCATTTTGTAAGTTCCGCCAAGTATTATACTCAATCGTTTAATGAAAGTTATTTAATATCTAACTTTAGATTATTCGTAACAGTTTGTAAAAAAATTCATAGTATTACATAATCTTTGATTTATGGCAGAAAAAAACTTTTTTCGTCAAACTCAAAATGACAACACGGACCTTCACACATAACAGCATACATACAAACATGAGATACTTGTAACAAAGCAGGTTAGATAGAAGACAGATAGACGTATACATAAATATTAACAATACGGACACAAATCGAAATTCAGGCAGGTCCCCACAGAAATCACATTTCGGTTTCAGACAATGTGTCCACAAAACGTCAAATTTGAGTTCCGTTTAACGACCGCCAGTATCGCGTAACGACAAACACAGAATGTGATACGTTCGTTACCAAGTCGTAAATTCTCGTTCCGAGCTCCTCGCCAAACCCACTTGGGATTGAACGAAAACGAAGACGAAACATGCCTTCGGCGAAATTTGGCCGATTGCGAATATTCTAGTTTTCTACATAAATAAAAAAAAATACGGGTGATTTCATTTCGTTGAGAGTTTTCGTTGAGCCGTTTTTCACGCATTCACGTTTGTATGCGAATATAGAATACGCTTTCATACACGCACGTTGTGTTTGAAATTTAATTGTATTCGTGGACACTTTTGCGGTCGCGTAATTGTGATAAAAAATTAATTATACAGGGTCCGACATAAAAACTTGACATATTTTAAAATCTCGGAGTATGTATTTGCATAATAATTTAAATTTTGTAGAACATTTTTTTCTGAAATTACTCCTCGGTGACCTTTCGCAGTATGCGCGGTCACCGTCAAACGAGTAAATTTCTCTTTACCATTTTCCTCTGTGAAGGTGAGTGTTCTTCAACAAGTTCAGTACAACCGGTCCTAGTAATATAATATGATCATTTATGCGACGCTATTTCAGAACAAAGCCAAAAGAAAGCAAGAATAGAAAAATGTACAAAAATTACAAAAGGAAATTCCGTCATTGTGTCAGCTTTATATACTCAATACATAATTGGATATAGAAACATTATATTTTACACACATGGTGAATGCCTTTTATAATATATTCTTATATCCGTGCGTCATAACATTCGATACACCGAAAGATAGAAGATAATAGCTATACAATTAGATCGCGGATAGGATTAGACATATTATATAACTATCCACATTTCCCCTACATCCACATCATATAATATATAAGAGATTCCCATGGCACATTCCGTCATCTCCTTTGTTCTTGGGGGCATTAATCAAAATCACCGAGTGCGTATCCTTCTGTGCAAATCCTCGCAATCCTTCACGCCCGAACGGCAATAAATTAGACTCGCAACGTATTGATTCGGATTAGGTCGTAACGTTTATTATTACCTCATACATGTCGCTGAAATTATCTGAAAACGTACACGTATCGTTATGAATGGACTCGCTTTTTCGTATCTGGCTTTTCGGCTTGCCACTCTCGCAGAAATCGAATAAATATTGCCGTTATGGTGATTTCGCGTGTGTCTGTATCTTTTATGGCGGTTTTTCATTTTGATGTATTCGCATAATGTTATTTTGCGTCCTATAATAAATTCAAACATTTAATGGGGAATGAAGGATTATAATGTAATATAATATTTAAGTATTACTGAAATTGATAAATTTTTAAAAGAGTGGAAGGAAAATAAAGGAGAGATCGTAATACAAATTTGAATATTTGATGAATTAAATTTACATTACAATTTTTTGAAATCCATCTATAAAAAAATTGTAAAAAATATTTATATCTGATCGTTCGTGTTTGAATTTGAAATTCGATTTTCGTCTTATCATCGACATTAACCTCGATATTTCATTTTTTATACAAAAAGATAAAAATACTCGTGAGTTATGGCATTCCATAAATTTTTCAATAAGATCGAACGTTTCCAAGATAATCGAATACAAACACAGTATATTATTATATATAATATTACAGCGCTCAGCTTTATGCGAAGACTGAATGGACTTCCGTAAGTGTACGAATGAATATTTTCTGAATTCTTCTATCATCTTACGAACTGTTACAGATACGATAAATATTTACATAACGAAAATTTTCATATGGCCCTCCGGTATTTTCAAAGAGTTTATTGGCGGTTTAAACTGAAATCACAGGAACATTTCGCGTGATGAAATTCAATATAAACATATGCATGAAATCTCATAAAATATTAATGTGTATACAAGTCTTATGAAACGTTAACATAAAAATACGATTATAAGACGTATTATCAAAAGCAAATCGTTATCGAAATAAAACCGGTGGAAAAATAATAGATTAATATCGCGTGAACAGAAATAGAACTTTCGATAATCACTTTAAAGGATCTGCACAAATACGCCAACAACAATACCAAATATCGATTAAATATGAGAAATATAACTACTATTTTCAATTTAAAAAATAAATTCGAAAAAAAATTCCTCTTTAAATTGATTCGTAACCGAAACTGCAAATTCGATAATTTTAATTTCACACCGACACTTCCTACAGGCGAGCCCACACATTTTACTCCCTTTGGAAAATATCCACTCAATTTAATTAAAAAAAGTGTTCCCCTGCGTCGTTTCAGCACTTTTATTATGGCGACTTTATAGGCGCGTATACACAGTCCCAAAATGAAAACGAATAAATGGGATTACGAGCGCTGATTCTGCGGCAGCGAAATGACAAATTCGTCTGTCCGGAATGAATTTCGAATTGATATGATCGTGTTTTCCGTTTTAATTTTGCTGTTTTGCGGGAAGAAGGCCGTATCGCGGCCAATTTACGCAAGCACCAAGACGTTAAGATGTAACGATAGTCTAATGGGTGGAGGTGTTTCGGAATCTATTATGGAAACGTTGGTGAAATGATGAATCGTCGTTTGAAAAATGGAAATTTCGTAATTTGACCGAAACCAAAATTGGGTATTCTGAAAGTTTAATACGATTTAAAAGTCGACCGTAGCGAATAAATTTAGTGAAGTTTGGTTTTCATTTGACTAAACTACGCACTCTCGCTCGTGAATTATGAACGTTATAAACTTTAAGAAAAATCGCATAAAAATGATATATTATTTTGTCGATAACACATTTTCATGACACGAATTTCGTTTGTTTTTTTTATTATTATTATAATCGAGAAATTCGATGAAAAGTACCGTATTAAAAGTTCTCGGTTGTTTTGTTGTCCTTAGTTATAATCTTTTAAATTTTCATGAAATTGATGACAAAGCATAAAATTATACAATACTTGTAAAATAAAATTGTTTTATTTTACAAGCATATATGCACAATACTTCTAAAATGACTTATTTATAGTATGATTTATATTTGAGTATTTACAACTATAATTATAGATTTTCTCGTTTACTTGTCCAATGAAAGCGGTTTGTATTTTGCTTTGGTAGAAATTAATGTGTGGTTTATTGTGTATATATAATATGTATAAATAACTTTGGGTTTATCTCCAAACGTAAATCTGACTTTGGAGAATAGTTGAGAGATTATAAGATTTCGGCCTCTGATAATCAGATCATTTTCTAAAGCGATATTAATAACGTATTTACTGTACACATTGTATTATACTCATTATATAAATTACAAATATAATATTTTTATGATTATATTAAAATAAACAATTACTACTATATTAAATCTTTATGTTCGAAAACGAAATTGGGTTGATGATCAATAATGATATATTTTACTAAAGGTTCGGTATTGCACCCAATTATTTTATTTCGTAAATAACTTCTGGAAAAATAAAAATCTCATATCGAGCTTTCGATAACGAAGCTTTTTAGCGCATGTCTTATTTGAGTATATGATTTTCTATAACAAACTCTTTTAACAAGCTTACATAATCGATATATTCTGTATTTAAGAAAAATGTCAGATTTACGTAAATTTAAGTATTTAGATATTCCATTCACAATAATTCAAAATTAAATCAATCGCTTTATTTCAAACACTTGTAAAAATATACTAAAATAATCATAAAATATTGATTGCATCAGTGATATATTGAGTTCATATACTTTTTAGATATATTATAATAGAAATGTAAATGAAATTTTAAAAATAATGTAATATGTTTTATTAATTAAATTACTTGTTGTTGTTTTCATTGAATTAAGAATTCCAATTAACGAGTCTGAATCTAGCATCACATTACAGTGCTACTAGCCAAATGTGCACTTAACAGTTTTCAAAGCATTTTGGAAAGCGCACAGACTATACAAATTCAAAGTTGATTGTATAATACATATTCAACTTCTACAGTTAATATTAATTTTGTCGAACCCATTACACTGTGAGACTAAGTAAACACCACATTTTTTTATTTGAATTATAATAATGACGAGAGATCCCACCAAAAAAAACACTTGTCGCGTTTCCTCGTAATTGAATCAAGACCTACATACACATATTACTTCAAGTACCCATAAACCTTAGCCACTTGTGGTCTACTGTGAGTTCGCCACGCATTCTAAGTCGACCACAAGTATGCTTTCAAACAATAAAGCTAGTACATATTAGCTTTCTTATATTTGAAGGTAAACCTAAATATTTATATCACTCTTAACATTTATAGTGTCAAGTCCTAACCTGTCTTGGTCGTTCAGAATTCGACGTGCATTTTCCTCTCATTTAAAACTAATCACGAAGATTTCATCTAACTGAATGCATATAAGATGTCGTCATATTTCATGAACGAGCTCCTTGTGGTTGTCTAAGGTTCAATGCACGTTTATCTGCAGTAATTATACAACCTAAGTATGGAAATTATATCGAATTAAAATACACTTGCTTTCCCTAGAGTTTAAAGTTAGAAGCTGAATATATCACTTCAAGCACTCACAAAGTTTAACTTAAAGCTCAGGGCTTTGTACTCAATTGCGATACGTCATGTGTCCATCTCTCTTGTAAAGTCAATCGGAAGGATTTTATTGAAACGAACATTAGCCTACTTCGTGTTGAAAATTACAACGGGTGCTTGACACATAGTGCTCGTAAACTTCGACTCATTGTTGTCTTCGGTTCGGTGAACGTTCAACTGCTTTCCTGATCGAATCACGTAGGTTATATCAAACAAAAAGTACGTTTGTTTTTTTCGTTTACAAATGCACATGAATTTTTTAAAGCACTCATCTATTTTCTGCCCAGAATTTGACGCCATGTAATCAGTATTGATCCATCACATAATCGCCTATTGTTTAAATAAAATCGTAAATGTATTATAAAATTAGATATTTCGAAACAAAATTTAGGTATTTTATTTCCAATATTCGTGAATTTTAACCTCTTTAGCTGCAATTCAATGAACGATCGACCACAATTCGGATTCAACCGCAAGGATTAAATCAAACGGAAAGTACATTCAACTCTTTTTAAGCTTGAAACTAAACCTGAACATGTCACCAAATGTACAAATTTAATTTAAGACTGACTGTTAGAACTTCTAAACAAAGCCAACGATTGAAAGTGTTTCTGAAAATATTATAGTTTTAATTTATAAACAGAATATCTAGTTTTACGTTTTCTTATATTTGGTATACATATTTTACATTTTTTCAGAATATTTACGTATGAAATTGTCAATTTTAATTTACATTCACACTGAAATCACACAAAACAGTTAGTGTTTTACGCTGTTCAATTATTTAAATTTTTGATAAATTTAAGGGGAAAAAACAGAGCGATCGCACTCAACGGGTTCGGCACTCTGACAAAGGCCAAATCGATAAAATCACCTACGAAGAAAAGGTCAAAATTTTCTGAGATTATTATCTTAAAATTCAAAAAATCATAATTAAAAGCTATTTTCAAATATTTCTAGAAAGCTGTATTAGTAAAAACTATCCATTTTAACAATATTTTCCGATATTTTTAATTCTCCACATATGTATACATATATTAAACAACATTTGTAACTCATCTCAGCTCTGATCACATCGAACGAAAAAAAATAAACCTTTCCTCAAGCAAAGTCGAGTCTATATATCATCAAACGCTCACAGATTTCAATCTAGTAATCAGTTCTCCATGATTGTCAGCGATCCGTCAAACATTCGTCTCTCATTCAAAGTACATCAAAAACTCATAAACCTCTACTCCTCGCGATCATATACGGTTCAGATTACAATGATTGTATTAAAAGGAAAACGTATTTACCTTTCTCCAAGTTTTAAGATGAACATAAATATAATATATAAGTTAGGACTCGGAACAACAAAGTCATAAATCTCAACTCTACTCAATCATGTGGTACTTTTTTGCTATTTTCTAAAACTACCGCTCGCAGAACCTGCTCCAAAATACAATACATATTATGGATTTACTGGACACAGACGAGGTTTATACTCCAAATCCAACTTTTTAAACCTTAAATTAAACCTTTTTCAAACCAAAATCAACATGAATTTCTTTTCTCCATTTTTTATTATTTTTATTTATTAAATGAAAAATATATAAGAAACGTTAGTCAATATATCCATGGTACCTACTTACTGATTGATTTATTAAAAACTATAATTAGTTATGTATGTGAAAATTTTTAAAAACCACCAACTAAGATTATCAAAGTTAAATTGAATAATAGACGGTATTTCATTAATTACAATAAATGAACTTGTTTCTTTTTTATGAAATTTTGATAAATGTCTTATAGTTCAATTTGATTTTTATAACGTTGAATATAGAGTGTGAAACTGTACATTTTTCAAAACTCAAAACCGAACCAAGATCTATCATGAACCATTCACCAAACTCAAGACTTTCAAGATCACTCGTTCACATTAGAGAGGCCAAATTTACCCTTAATTTTCATTCACCGTTATTTTTTGGTATCATGAAAGTTCACTACTAGTAAGTTCACAGAACAAAAGTCGACCTTTGAAAGTTTCCAACGAGGAAGTTCCCCCCAAGAATTTTCGACCCCATGAAAGTTCACTTCGCAAGCATTCATTTATTGGTACTACTAGATTCGAGACTGAACTGAATTTTCTTTTCTTAACTCAACTTAACCAATGGGTGCCTTAGGTGTTAAGTAAGGGTTTTAACCTAACCTAATCCAACCGAAAGGAGATTGAATGATCCTAAGTCAAGAATGTCCTGCGGCTCTAGTGAGCTAAATTAGGTTAGACATTTAGTAATTGGTAGTAGTTTTAAATAGGCGCGAGCTAGAAACCTTGATAAAAAAAAACATATAATAGAACTTATTTCATTCAAATTTTCGGCCTATATCTATTATTTACGACTAAAACAATTTGAATTAAAAAAAAATTAAACCACCCAAAAACTCCGGATTTCACTATCAAGTCTCACGGGCTAAAGACCACTACCCTCCGACTCCGAGTTGGAAAGCTCTACTCCCCAACACACCTAAATCCCATCAAATCAAGTATCCCCAAACAAAAATCGCATTTACCTTTCCTCAAGCTTGAAGCTTGACCTGGATATATCACTCCAAGCGCTCATGGACCAACACCTCTTATAGTTGGCGAAGGCTCGGCGCGCGTTCGGATCTCGTTAAAAGTTGAAACGCGCCGCCAGCCCTAACCTAACCTAACCTAACCCCTTTTTAATCGAGTATCCCCAAAGAAAAATCGCATTTACCTTTCCTCAAACTTGAAGCTAAACCTGGATATACCGCTTCAAGCGCTCAAGGATCTAGGCCTGGGTCTAGGCCTCTTAAGGTTGGTGGAGACTCGGCGCGCGTTCGGCTCTCGCTCAAAGTTAACACGCGCCGCCACCCCTAACCTAACCTAACCTAACCCCCATTTAATCGATCATCTCCAAACAAAAATCTCATTTACCTTTCCTCAAGCTTGAAGCTAAACCTGGATATATCGCTACAAGCACTCATTAACCTAGGCCTCTTACGCCAGGCGGCCACGGGCAATTAGTCGCGGCGCGATTTATAATGGAACATACATTGTTTTGGGTTGAAAGGCGCGCATATGCCATATACACGCCTTTCAACCCAAAAAAATGTGTTCCATTACAAATCGTGCCGCGACTGTTCGCCTATAGACGCCTGGCCTTATGGCTGGCGGAGCCTCGGCGCGCGTTCGACTCTCGTTCAAAGTCAACTCGTGCCGCCATCCCTTACCTAACTTAACCTAACCTAACCCCCATTAAATCGATCATCCCCAAACAAAAATCACATTTACCTTTCCTCAAGCTTGAAGCTAGACCTGGATATATCACTCCAAGCGCTCATAGACCTAGGCCTGGGCCTAGGCCTCTTAAGGTTGGTGGAGGCTCGGCGCGCGTTCGGCTCTCGTTCGAAGTTGACGCGCGCCGCCGGCCCGTCGGGCAGCATTTCATAGCTGCATGCGGCCCCCCTGGCCGGCATCGTGGTCGCCGCCCCTCACCGAACACCACCCCCCCAAATGTCGCCTGGTGCCGATACGCTACTGTCGCGACGCATCCCTGCCCGCTTCCGGGGGCCGGGGCTGCTTCGTGGCGGGTCCGGCTCGAGGGGCGCTCTCGAAGGGCCCGGGGCCCGGCTGCTTCTCCGGAGGTGGGACTGGAAAAGTTTGCGAAACGGGACGGGGGTGAGTTCGCGCGACGGGGGGTTTCGGGTTTGGCTCGGGCGATTCGCGCGACTCGGGCGACTCGGGCGACTCGGGCGACTCGGGCGACTCGGGCGACTCGGACGATTCGCGCGACTCGGGCGACTCGGACGATTCGCGCGACTCGGACGATTTGCGCGACTCGGGCGACTCGCGTAACTCGCGCGGTTCGAGCGACAGATGGGCGCGGCTGCGTTCGGGCGAGTCGCTCGAAAGTACGGGTGTCCCTCGTTTGATCGGCGGTTTTTACGATTCAAATTCAATTTTTAAATTGCAAATTCAACGTTTTTCACTTCAGTTTGGACTTTTGCGAGTTTATGTTTTTTAGACATGTCCTCTCAAATTTTCGATAATTAGCGAAAAACACTACAAAATATGTGATTATTGAAGATATTCATACTTTCCCAATACTGCTAAAATGTAAGATAGTTTTTATATTCTATTGAGAAACATGTATAATAAAGTATCTAGATTAAAAAAATAAGTTTATTTCAACTAAAGAAGAAATCCAATTTTTAAAAACATTATCCAAATATAATATAATTATAAAATAAAATTCAAATTACATTTCATTATACATGTATAATATTTATTCCTTAGTCGATCAACAAGCAAAAAAAAACGATTTAAAATTTCACTTATCCCTTATTTATAATACGTGCGAGAAAAATTTTAATTTCTACGATTATTGTACATTAAAAATTATGTAAATCACTAGGGTATTTGCAATAATTAATTATTAATCGATATACGTATATAATATCCTAATATAAAATTTATTTTTCCATTTTAAATATTATATGAAAAATAATATTATATAAAAAAATATATGATTTTTTGAAAAGTCAATTTATCGGCTCACGGTCATTAAAGGGATGTTATACAAGCCATACAAGAATCATGGTAATAAATTTCATTGATTACTATGACAATGGTCTTAATTATATTTCTTAATATTATAATAACTCTTTCTTATAGTCTAAATTGAAGTATAAAGCGTTGAATTTGAAGTATAAAAATTGTGGGTTCCGCTGAATCACCATGTAAAACGAAATCTTATTAAACGAGTCTTACAAATTTATAAAAATATAGATTGGTTCTTAAGAAAAATTAAAGAAATATAGTTTTTAGATTTTGCGATGATCGTTGTAATTATTATATTATATATTGAAGTTTATATTACCACTTTTAGTTTCATTTGGAACTGATAATTAATTTAAGACAAGTAACTAACGGTGAAAAATTTAAGAAATTAAATCTTTATATAATGTACATATAGATTTTCTTCAGATGCTTGCTTTTAATGAATAACGATTCATTAAAAGCATAATTCTCAGAAATTTGAATTGCTATACAAATTTTATCGAAAAATATATTTTTTTTCAACAAAACGGAAACCGTGTTGAATCTCAATCGTATTGAACCAGGGATATTTGTACTTTTAATTAGATTAGTGACGAGCATTTAATAATACAAAGTTTTGAAGTTTAAAAAATATGAATTAACTACTAAAAGAAAAATTCATAATTTTAAAATTAATAAAAATAAATTCGATTGGGAAACTGTTACATTGAAATGGCTCATGAACCGTTCATCACTATTCTAAATCGTTGATGTGAATGACTGAATTATTCCGCTTGAATTGGGATTTGCATCAATATGAATGGAATGAGTATTAATGAAATTATTAGTAATTTTTCTCATCTGTTCATTCATCAATAAACACATTCATCGAATAGCTGATTCATTCTCAAAAAAGTCTATAAGTTTATATGAATTCATTCGCTCTAGTGAAGGTTTTCAACATTATTCTATTGAATAACTCAATCATATTATAGTGAGAATCCGACAGTTATTGTTTTATAATGCGATACGTTCTTGTACTTTACATATCGCGATCGAGTCGGAAAATTTAATAATGTCGGGTGTCGGATTACCATAGAAAATTTAATAACTGAACAGAAGAAACATTTTGTCATGCAAAATTACATTTGATAAAATAATTATTCGCTTCAATTAGAATATGACGAAAAAAATAAGATTAAAATGTGATAATTTTTAGTATAAATAAATACGTATTTTATACAAATTGGAATTGAGAATTTTTAGTGAGATTTATTAAAAAAATATTATTAATCATATCGAAGTGAGTTCGCAGCATAGTTCTAAAAATCCATTAGCAAATTGAGTCTACACCGTTAAACATAGTATATTTAGCAAATACAGATTTTATCAACCTAGCGTAAGTAAGTTTCACCATTATATCCTAAAATCTCATAATTAAAAACAACAAAATAAAAAAAAAACCCACCAACTTTCTCATTTAAAAACACCCAACTTCGAGGTTTCAACACAAAACCAACGACGGCATCGAAACCCAAAACGCGATGCACCACCCGAACAACACCACGACCCGAAACATCAAACATTTACATTTTAATTATGCTCGCATGCAGAAAATCTGTGCGAGAAATCGCCCTGTTTGCGAACGACCCTCGATGCGGGCCATATTGTAAATTCTTAAACCCACCCGGCCAAGGGATGGCCCTTTTGTCGGCGAATCGCCCCGAAGTTTTCCATTAATCACGGCCCCCTCGAGGCTTTGGGGCCGCTTTGGTGCGGTGGTGCGTTATTTGACATCGGGGCGAAAAATCGCCCGCCAATTAGTCGTGTTAATTTGCGGGTCGCGAATTTATGGGGCAGTAAGGCCGTGCGCCCACTGCGATTTGTAGTCGCGGCGATCGTTTAGTCGCGAAAATGGAACACATTGTTTTGGGTTGAAGTGAGCCCATATACCATATGGGCGCACTTTAACCTAAAACAATCCGTTCCATTTTTGCGACTAAACGATCGCCGCGACTAC
>JAOXNN020036630.1:0-37107 GCA_028571205.2 Hydropsyche betteni | reverse complement strand
TAGAAAATGAGGGTCAGAACAAAACAGGCACAAACCTGTTTGGCGCGCAGCTATACCGCACGCTGCCGCGCGGAGGATCAAGAGAGGACGAAGTGCGCGAGGTGTGCGAATGCATGCAGGACATCTTGTCCGCATGTTTCTCCGTGCCGGGCAAGGAAATCCGCTCGCAAGAGCGGTGCCGCAACGAGATCTCCCGCATCCGCCAGATTGGCATGTATGTCACCCATGTTGTCGTCGGCGACGACGCGGCCGGAGGCCGTATCCGGGTCCTCGACGAGGGCGCCCACCACGATCATCACCACGGCCACGAACATGAGCACTGACCTCCCCTGCGGCGGTGCGCGGTGATCGACTGGGTCACGGCGCCCTGGGCGACCGATCTGGTCACACGCGCCGGGTTCGAGCTGGTCCTCGTCGGCGTGCTCGGAGGTGGCGAGGCCACCGGAGTACAGGGCGAGGTCGACCAGGGGGCCGAGCTTGATCACCGGTTCGGCTGCGTCGCGGAGGTCGATCTCGACGAGGTCTTCGGAGAGGTCGGCGACTGAGGTGCTGGGTTCGATCGGGACGCCGAGGCGGTGCAGGCGGTCACGAAGTTCGAGCCAGGCGCCGACCAGGCGCTGGGAGGTGTCGGTCTCGCGACGACGGCGAGAGGACCGCGACCGCTTGCGAGCACCGATGGCGACGAGATAAAGCACCGGCGCCAGCACGAGAAGCCACCAGAACGAGGGGCGGCCGTTGCCGGCGGTGTCGTCGTCGGACGGGAGCAGGAGGGGCTCGTCGAGATCGGGGGCGTTCGCGGACTCGGGCGGGTCGCTCTCGCTGATGGCCGGGGCCACTCTGGGGACGTCGTCGGTGCGGTTGTCGGGGTTGGTCGGCTCGAATCGGATCCACCCGTTCGTCTTGGTCCACACCTCGGGCCACGCGTGGATCTGGTCCGCGGTGACCGTTTGTGACGGCGCGTCGGCCGTGAGCGGCTCGGTCAGCCGGTAGCCCACGACGACCCGGGCCGACGCCCCGAGCTGGCGGGCCAGCAACGCAAAGGCCGTCGCGCTCTGTTCGGCGTACCCGATCGGTCGATCGGCCGTCGCTCCTTCGTTACAGGCGGAGGGCCTGAGGTAGCAGATGAGGATGGGCAGGCTGTGGCCGGCGGGGGCGTCGGGGTTGTAGCCGAAGCGGGCGTCGCGGAGGTCGGCTTCGATCTTCACCAACCGCTGGGCCAACGTCCTGTCGTCGTCCGTCACGACCTCGGCCAGATAGGCCTGCAGCGCCTGTCGTTGGGTGTAGGACAGTTCAGGCCGGGCACTTGCCGTGGCGCTGCGGACGACGTCGTCATCGGCGGGCGGACCGGGATCGGGGTCGAAGGGGCGAGTTCGGAAGGCGAACCTGACCTGCTCTCGGTCGGTGCGGGCCAGGACACCACTGTCGGCGTCCCAGACGAACGTATCGGAACCGACTTCGGTGATCTCACCGATGCGGGGCAGGAAGTCGAAGGGATAGGCCTCGTTGACGACCAGGGTCTGCTGCACGTCGGCCTCGATGGTGGCCGCTTGTTCCCTTGGTCGAGCCAGGACGCTGCCCGCCGGTTCGAACCGGTCGCCGGTCGACAGGAGGTTGCCGTCGTACTCGTCGAGGGTGACGACCGGCAGGTACGCGATCTCGATGCCCGGGGGCAGGTTGTCGAGCGTGATGTCGAAGACGCCGATGGGCTCGGTCATGGTGAGGAGCCCGGAGCGAACCTGGGCCACGGGTGTGGCGCCGCTGGCCAGATCGACAGGTCGGATGACCCGTTCGCGCAGGTCGAAGGGATCGCCGAGACGGTTCGAAACCACACTGGTCAACCCGCCGGCGAGGATCGCAGCCGCAACGACCAGGGCGAGGCCTTGCAAGCCGACGCTGCGAACGATCGACAAAGCCGAAGCCTCGACCGCTCGTGTCCGGGGTCGGATCGACAGCAGCACGACGGTCACCAGCGCCGCGAGCGCGGCGGCGTAGGCCGGTCCGACGGCAGCTTGTGACGTGGCGTACACGAGGGCGATCGCCGTCGGGGCAGTCATCGCAACCACGCCGAGCGCGGTCGGCCATGCTCGGAGCAGCGCCGTGAAGGCCACCCAGGCCGAGATGGCCGAGACCAGCAATGGCACCATGGCGAGTTCGGGCGAGACGGGCAGCAGCAAACCGGTCGAGGCGACGGCTTTCCACGAGGATCCGAGCGCAGGGGCGAGAGAGCCGACGTCGCCCGTGAACCAGCCGGCCAACCCGATCAGCAGCAGCACGCCGAAACTCACGGTTGCGATGGGCCACGACATGCCGAGTCGGCGCGCGGCGAAGGCGCACAACAGCGCGATCGCCACACCGGCCGCCATCGGGATCACAACCGCCGACCCGACGAACAAGGCCGACCACAGGAACGAGGGGAGCAGCATGGCTCCGATGACGCCACCGAAGGCGACAGCGAGCTCGGAAGGGGAACGGACGTCAGCGGTGGTCGTCATCGGAACCGAGCCCTCCAGATGCCGGCGACCTCTTCGCTGGTTTCTCCGTTGACCACCAACGCCCCGGGAATCGAGGTCGGGGGCAGGAGCCCCGCCTCGGCCACCTGGACGACCGTGATCATGTCGAAGCGGCTGCGTACGTGAGAGACCCCTCCGACGGCACCGGGTTCGGGGCGGCCGGTCACGACGCCGAGCGAGACGCCGGCTGACGGGGGCGCATATCGGACGATCGCCGACAGCCCAGCGTCATCCTCGGCCGGTTCGATCTCGGCCAGGATCCGCATGATGGCGTGACGTCCCTCGCCCGAGGACGTGACGTCGCCGACTCGTCCGCCCGTGGTGCGGAACTGCAATGGGTAGCGACTGGTGCAACCGGCGTTGACCAGCGAGGCCGCCAGTCGGACGGCGTCCTCGAACGCGTCCGCTCCCGCGCCGGTGTAGCTGGCCGCGCGGGTGTCGAGCAGGATCATCAGACGAGGTTCGCTGGTCACGATGTTCTTGCGGACCATGAGCGTTCCGGTCTTGGCCACCGACCGCCAGTGGATGAGGCGTAGGTCGTCACCGAGTTCGTAGTCCCGCAGGCTGTGGAAGGAAATGCCGCCTTCCTGGGGGACCTGCGAGGTCGTGCCTTCCAGCTCCCGCCGATGCCCGGTGGGCAGAGGAGGCATCTGGTGAATGGTCGGGTGCACCACGAGCTGGGGACTCGACCCGAGGTGGGTCACCGTCCGGGTGAACCCGAAGGGGTCCGTACGCTCGATGCGCAGAGGGCCGACGGTGAACACGCCGCGTCGGTCGGTGGGAAGCACCATGGTCGTCGTCGTGCTCTCGCCGGGAGCCAAGGGATCGACGTCGAGGGTGAACTGCCTCCCGGCCATCTGATTGGAGACAGCGATCGTCGAGTTCCGCCGGGAGCCGGTGTTGGTCACGGTGATCTCCGAGACACTGGACTCTCCGACAGAGATGAGCGAAGGATTCAGGAGCTGGCGGGCGTCGAGCGACGGCCGACGAGTGAGGGAGAACAGCGCAGCGGCGACGGCGACGACGAGCAGCCCGCCGATCACGGCCAAGAAGGCAAGGTTCAGGGCGAGTCCGAGCGCCAGGAACGTCAGCCCGATCCCGATGGTCCAGCGCCCATTCGGCGTCAACATCAGATCCTGATTTCGGGAAGCGGCACCGCGCTGAGCGTCTGGCGAACGAGGTCGGCGCTGGACAAACCTTGCAGCTCGGCCTCGGGGGACAGCAGCATGCGATGGCCGAAGATGAACGGGGCCAGTTCCCGCATGTCGTCGGCGGTGGCGAATGTCCGCCCCTTCGCCGCGGCCCAGGCCTGCGATGCCCGCACGAGCGCAAGCGAGCCGCGGGGGGATACCCCGAGCCGAAGCTCACTCATGCGGCGGGTGGCGGCTGCGATGGTCACGGCGTACTGCTGCAGAGGCTCGGCGACGTGGATCGATTGTGCGGTGTCGATCATCCAGCGGAACGTCTCGGCGTTCATGACCGGCGTCAACGCCTCGGGCCGATTGCCGCGGAGGCGCGAGTCGATGGAGGCCACCTCGGCTTCATGCGAGGGATACCCCATGGCCATACGCATCATGAAGCGGTCGATCTGGGCCTCGGGCAGGTGATAGGTGCCGTCGAACTCGACGGGATTTTGGGTCGCGATGACGACGAAGGGGCGGGGAACCGGACGCTCGACGGCGTCGACGGTGACCTGGCGCTCTTCCATGACCTCGAGGAGGGCCGACTGCGTCTTGGGCGAGGCGCGGTTGATCTCGTCGGCGAGCACGACGTTGGCGAACACGCCACCGGGATGGAAGGTGAAGTCACCGTCGCGAGAGTTGTAGATCATCGAACCAGTGACGTCGGTCGGCAGCAGATCAGGGGTGAACTGGATGCGGTGGAAGGTCGACCCGAGCGAGGCCGCGATGGCTTTGGCAAGCGTGGTCTTACCGGTGCCGGGCACATCGTCGACCAGTAGGTGGCCTTCGGCCAGCATGCAGGTGAGCGCCAGCTGGATTTCGCCCGGCTTGCCCATGATCGCCTTCGACACGTTGGCGTGCACCGCGTCGAAGTAGCTCTTGAACGTCTCGACCGCCGCCGGCTGGGCGTTGGTCGGGACGGGTTGGTGCATGGTCATGATCCCTCCGGAGGATGAGCCTGATGTTGTTGCCGCGGTAGGACGCGAGCCGCCTGCGCCGGGCGATCCTAGCGGTGGCTCCTAGTTCCGGCGAATGGTGGCCTCAGTAACTGCCCGGCGTGAGTTCCAACGTTCCGCTGACGCGCGGTACGCGCATGATGACGGCGCTCGACGTCACATCCATCCAGGCGCGGTCGATGCCGGTCAGATACCAGAGGCGAGGTTCGGCACCGATGATGCGAAACGTCATCCACGCACCGGGATCCTCGTCGACGGCGATGAGGCGAAGCAACAGGGCTCCGTCGATCCATTCGGCCCTGCTGAGTGATGCCACCGCCCTGTCGACGTCGACGACGGTTGGCAGCGACTGGTCGAGGCCCGACGCCAGACCGCGCAGTCGGCCCGGACCGGATGCGGCAGCGAGCGCGCCTGCGGTCGGGTGGTCGGCCGCGGCTTGGTCCTCGAAGCGGCCGTTCGATCGTTCAGTGAGCGTGCGCTCGATGTCCCTGCAGTCCCACTCTCGGGCGAGCGCCAAGGCGAGCGCGGCCGTCTCTCCGTCGACTGGACCATCGGTCCGCAGCGACGTGACGACTGCATCGAGCGCTCGCTCGACGAGTGGCTCGATCGCCCCGGACCGATCGCCGGCCAGGGCCGAACTGAGCAGAAGCGTGAACAACCGCTCGGCGGAGTGTCCGACGTCGTCGGGCACGGGCCAAGCGGGATCTGAGGTGGTGTGCTCTGTGAGTCGGAGCCCCAGCGCGGCCGCCGCCAGGAGCGAAGTGTTGAGACCTCCTGCCTCGGTGCACTCGTCGGGCCGCTGCAGTCTCGACGCGACCGAGTCGGCGACCTCGGCCGAGCTCCAGTTGAACTCGGTGGGGGAGTGGGCGGTGAAGGTGAGCCGGTCCCACGTGCCGTCGCGGCGCACCGCCGACCGGACGCCGAGGAGCAACATGACGCAGCTCGCGTAACCGAAGCTGTCGGCGACCAGGAGTGGGTCGGTCCGGGCGTCGGCACTCGCGGGGGAGGCAGCGAGGACCTGAGTAATGGCGGCGTCGAGCATGTCGACGTAACGTTCGGTCCAGGCGGGCGTGGTCGCGGCCATCAGTCCGAGCGCCAGGGTCGAGTAGGTGTCGGCGTTCGTCGAACCGGCGTCGTTGGTGAGCCAGGTCGAGGCGCGGCTGGTGAGCTCCATGGTGGGCTATCGCGGACGACGTCGGCCGGTGATCACCCGGTTCCTGACCCGCCAGCCGTCGGGGGTCTTGACGACGTCGTCGTAATAGGAGGCCGTGCCGAACACGCCGCCTTTGGCCCGGGCGACGATGCGGAAGTACATCTTGACTCCGCCGTCTTCCTCGTCCACGTAGATGTTGGTCATCAGATGGGTGAGCGGATGCGTCGCTTCTTCGTCCATGAACCGGCGTATCTCGGCCAGGCCCTCGACGCGGGGCCCGCCGATGTCGGTCAGGTCGAAGACGGCATCGTCGGTGAAGATGCGCCCGAGCCCTTCCCAGTTCCGGTCGTCGATCGCGTCGCCGTATCGGCCAGGTAGTTCGTGGAGTTCGAGACGGTCAGCGGTGTCCATCCCCGGACGTTACCTCACGCGGTCTCGCGGCTCTCCTGTCGGCCTTCGGGTAGCGTCGGGCGGTGAACGAACTGGCGATACGAAGCACCACGGGTGCGGTTTGCACGGTCGATCGGCGGGCGTCGTTGGCCGGTGCCCGGATGTTGGAGCTGGGCGGCAACGCTGTGGACGCCGCGATCGCGGCGTCAGCGGTGTTGGCGGTGACCACGCAGCACATGTGCGGCATGGGCGGCGATCTGTTCGCGCTCGTCCACCTCGCCGATGGCGCTCCGGCGTGTCTCAACGCCTCGGGGTGGGCGGGCAGCGGGGCGGATCCTGGTCGGCTCCGGTCCGAAGGCCACACTCGGATGCCCTTCCACGGTGACGTCCGAACCGCTCCGGTACCCGGTTGCGTCGACGGGTGGGACGCGCTGGCAAGGCGGTTTGCCGCCTTGCCCCTGGCTACGTTGCTCGGGCCGGCCACGACCTACGCAACCGACGGCTTCGAGGTGCCGTCGCATCTGGCCGCAGCGTCGCGCCGGGTGCGGGGAGTCGCTGGCGCCGAGGACTACCAGGACCTTGTCGCCGGCCAGACGTTGCGACGACCCGACGTGGCTCGCATGCTGCAGCAGGTGGCTGACGGCGGGCGTGAAGCCTTCTACCGAGGCGAGTTCGGCGCGGCGCTGTTGGCGTTGGGCGACGGCGAATACGACCAGTCCGATCTCGACCACGTGCACGCCGATTGGGTCGACCCGCTGTCCACCGACGTGTGGGGCCATCGGGTGTGGACCATCCCGCCGAACTCGCAGGGCTACCTGACGTTGGCCGCGGCGGGCATCGCCGAGGGACTCGAACTGCCCGATTGTGCCGATGACCTTTGGCAGCACTACCTCGTCGAGGCGGCTCGCCACGCCGGCTTCGATCGAAACGATTGCCTGTTCGACGGCGCCGACGGATGGGCCCTCCTCGACCGGCAGCGACTGGCCGGTCGCCGGGCGAACATTCGCCCCGATGCCGTCGCCAACCTCGGTGACACCTATGCCGGTGGCGGGACCATCTTCCTCACCGCCGTCGACGGACAGGGTGGCGGCGTCTCGCTCATCCAGTCGAACGCGGCCGGATTCGGGGCCAATTTGGTGGTGCCAGGCACCGGCGTGTTCCTGCACAACCGGGGTAACGGCTTCTCGCTGACCCCCGGCCATCCGGCCGAGTACGGCCCACGACGTCGCCCGCCGCACACGCTCTCGCCCGCGCTCGTCACCCATCTCGATGGCGGACTGCGGACGGTGCTCGGGTCGATGGGAGGCGACGCTCAGCCGCAGATCGTGTTGCAGATGCTGACTCGGCTCCTGCACAACCGTGAGCTGCCGGCCCAGGTGGTCGCGGCTCCTCGCTGGATTCTGGAGCCGCCGAACTCCAACGGTTTCGATACGTGGTACGAGCCGGACCGGCCAAACGTCGTCTTCGAACCCAGCGGGTCGAGTACGTGGATGGAGGGGTTGGAACGCCGAGGACACCGGGTCGAACGGCGTTCGGTGAACGTCGGTCACGCGCACCTCATCGACCTCGTCGATGGTGTTGCCTTCGCCGCCACCGAGCCGCGGATCAGCACGAGTGCCGCAGTGGCTCCGCCCGGATAGTTCACGCCTGAGGATCAGACCACTACGAGATGAGGTGACGTTTCGGGACGCGACGAGAGCTGCGTGAACGCGTCCCATGCCCGACTGAGGCGAGTGATTCCCTCGAGCAGGACGTCGGTTGGGGCGGTGTAGGGAATCCGGATGTGCTCGTCGGACGTGATCGACGATGAGAACTCTCGGCCGCTGGCGACGGCGACACCGAAGCGAGGGGCGAACTCAGCGAAGGCCGACGCCGAGACCGACGGCAGCCTGGCCCACAGGACAAGGCCACCGTTCGGTTTGGTCAACTCCCACGCCGGAAGGCAGCGGTTGATCGCATCGACGGCCGCGTCCATCCGATGGGACAACTGATGAACGCGCGCGTAGGTCACGCGGTCGAGGTTTTCCAGAACCGCAAGAGCGGCCAGTTGGGACTGGGGCGGCGAGAACATGTCGGCCAACGCCCGACTCGATCGCAGTTCGCGTGCCAGGGCCGGATCGGCTCGTAGCCAACCGATCCGCAGTCCGGGCCACGCCAATTTGTTGACCGAATCGACGGTGATGCTGGGAGCGTGCCGATGATGCGCGGCCAGGGGCACGGGAGGGGGCGAGCCGTGGAAGTTGATGCGGGCGGTGACTCGATCCTCGACGAGCGGGACCGCATAGTCGGCGGCGACCTTGGCGATCCGCTCGCGTCGGGCGGGTGGCATGCACGTCCCGGTCGGATTGTGGTTGTGGGGATTGAGGCCGATGAAGGCGGGCCGGAATCGTTGGATGGCCGCCTCCAGCTCATCGACGATGATCCCGTGCTGGTCCATGGGAATACCGATGACCCGGGCGCCGGCTCGCCGCGCGCTATCGGTGAGGCCGGGCCACGTGGTCTCCTCGGTCAGTACAACTTCGCCGGGCTTCGCCAGTTGGGAAGCGATGAGGGAGATCGCCTGTTGGGCCCCGGCGGTGACGATGATCTCGTCAATGGTCGTCGGCAGTCCTTGCTCGGTCATCAGCGACGCGATGGCCTGGCGGAGGTCCGGAAGGCCGGCCGGCTCGCAGCTGGTCAGCGCAGCGGCGTTCTGGCGGAGATCGATGGCGGCCATGAGGTCGAGTACCTCAATGAGCGGCTCGGGAATAGCCATCATCAGGTCGAGGGCCGTGGGCGGCGGGTGATACAAGGGATCCCCGACCCCACGTATCGGTCCCCTTGGGTCGGTCGGATCGGGTGCGATGACGGTCGTTCCTCGTCCCTGCACACGATCGACGAGTCCTTGTGAACGGAGGAACTCGTACGCCGCAACCACCGTTCCACGGGAGGTTCCGAGAGCGGTTGCCAGGGCTCGCTCTGGCGGTAACTGGTCGCCGTCGCGGAACTCCCGACTGCCGATGCGCTCGCCGAGAGATGCGGCCAGCAATCGATAGCGACTGGCTTGGTGACCGCGATCTTGGGTATTGGACCAATGCCCGAGTCGATTGGCCACGAAATTGGCATCCAATTTTTGACTATTGGCTCTCGAACTCGGCGACATGAGGGCACATGCTAGGCCAATGATTCCTTCCCCTGCCGCTCCAATTGCTGATCCCCCATCGATCGAGAGGTGCCTCGCTCCAGCAGCACTGGCGCACCTTGTTGCCCAGCGCACCGCTTACGAGCTCGAGATCGATCGCGTGTGGCTCGCTGCCGCAGTCGCCGACGCCGTGCACCACGCGTCGCTCGGGTTTGCTGTCGACGGGAGCGAGCCGGTTGCACTCCTTCTGCGGATGCTCGACCGAGCGGTCCGAAGAGGAGCGGCCAGAGCCGGATCTACACTGCTGCCCCATGGCCGTCTACCTGATCAGTGACCTCGACGTGTTCGACGCCGAGGTGTTTGCCGAGTACCAACAGGGATTCCCCGAGATCCTCGCCCGGCATGGCGGTCGTTACCTGGTGCGGGGTGGCGAGACTCGGGTGATGAGTGGGGACTGGGATCTCCACCGGCTGGTGATCCTCGAGTTCCCCGACCACGAGGCGATGCAGGCGACCTTCGCCGACCCCGACTATGCGCCACTGGCGGCGGCCCGTGAACGCTCGGCTCGGTCGAAGGCGTTCGTGGTCGACGGCATCTGAGGCGTCGAACGGCCTGCGTTCACTCCCCTCTGGTCATCCGTCTTCGGAGCGTTGACGGTGGTTCCGGGGGCGAGGGGCATGCCAGCCGAACTGGAGCGCAGCGAGGCGCAGAGCGAACACCGCGGCGGCGACGGTGGCGGCGGCCGGTCCTGACAGCCGATCGTAATGATGGGCGATCGTGATGGCGCTCGCACCCAGGGCGGCCGGGATGCCGTACAGAACGGTCTCGGCCCGGAACAGCGTGGGTTCCTCCCGGGCGAGGACGTCCCGGACGACACCGCCTCCGGTGGCGGTGAGTACGCCGAGGGCGACGGCGCCGATGCCGGTGAGGCCGAAGGCGAGCGCCTTGACGGTGCCGGTGACGCAGAACAGACCGAGCCCGGCCGCGTCGAACACCAAATGAGGGCGTAGCCAGCGTCGTTCGATCTGGACGTGGGCGGCGAAGACAACTGCTGCCGCCAGGAGCGGCACGAGCAACGAGCTGGGTTCGGTAAGTCCAGGGGGCGGGGTGTCGCCGAGCAGGGCGTCGCGAATGAGTCCTCCGCCGAGCGCGGTCACCGACGCGAGGGCGATGACCCCGACGAGGTCGAAGTCCTTGCGGACTGCAACCAAGCCGCCGGACACCGCGAACACAAAGATGCCGATCAGGTCGAGCGCTCGCTCGATCGACGGATCCAACCCGACGGTTCCCTGGGCCAGTTGCAGCGCGGATTGAAGGGCGAGCACCGGCACACGGTAATGGCGGGTGCCGGGGGTTCAGCGAGTTCGTAACACGAGGGGCAGCACCTGAGGAACGCCGATGCCGGCAAGTTCGAAGGTGGCGACCGTCAGGGTCCAGCGGGAGTCGGCTTCGTCGTCGATCAGAAGCACCGGGCCCGCGGCGACGGCAGGGTCGGTCGGAAGGGCTTGCTGATCCGCGACGATGCGGCCCCAGAGATTGGCGACCTGATGGGCCGAGTTGGCTTGCTCAGCCTGGTAGGTGGCCGATGGCGAGGGGGTCGAAGCCGAGCGCAGCGCGTGGTGCACCGGCAGCTTGCCGAGCGTTCCCAGGCGGTCGGCGACGGTTTGGATGAGGGCCGATCGGCGGCGCGACGGCATGGGGCAGATCCACGTGGGTCGCTGCTCCCACGGCCAGGCTTTCAACACCCCGGCCAATGCGTTGATGAGCTGGTCGGGGATGGCGACGTCGTCGCCTCGGTCGGCAGTGTCGATGAGAGCCGCGAGCGGGGTGCTCCAACCGCCGTCGCCGAGCCGAGCGAGGGCGCGCCCCGGTTCGGCCTGGCGGTCGGTGGGAATGCGTCCCTTGGGGGTCACGAGCCCGTTGGGCCATTGTTTGCGGGGCTCGATGACGAGGTCACCGCCGCGGAGGAAATCGTTGGCGTGAGCGGCGAGCGTTGGGTCGGGCAGACGTTGCCAGCGTGATTCGGCGACGCAGTTGTCGCAGCGGCCACAGTCGGCAGCGGATGCGTCGTCGAGTGCGTCGCGGAGGTAGCGGAGGCGACAGCCGTCGAGCTTGGCCCAGTGGAGCATCTGCTGGGACTCGATGCGGCGAAGTTCGCTCAGGGTCGTTGCCAGTTCGTGGTTGTAGACCCAGGGAGCCTCGGTCCGAACCCACCCCGAGCCGCTGCGGGCGACGGCGCCGTCGACCTCGAGGATGTTCATGAGCGTGCCGAGCCGGTTGCGGCCGAGGTTGACCGCCGTCTCGAGCGAGGCGATGGAGGTGGGCCGGGTGGGGTCAAGCTGGTCGAGCGCCGAGGAACAGACCTGCTCGGATGGCAGCGACACCGATTCGAACCAGCGCCACACCGCGGCGTCCTCGACCGGCCGGGGAAGCGCGATGACCTCGGCTCGATGCAGGTTTCGTCCGGCTCGACCGATCTGCTGGTAGTAGGCAACCGGGGAGGGCGGTAGTCCGAGGTGCACACAGAACGCGAGGTCGCCCTTGTCGTAGCCCATGCCGAGGGCCGAGGTGGCCACCAGGGCCTTCAGCTGATTGTCCCGAAGACCGTCCTCGAGCTGGAGTCGGCGCTCGGGCGCCACACCGCCGGTGTAGGCCTCGACCGCGTGGCCCTGGTTCCGGAGCCACGCCGCGGTCTCCTCGGCCTGGGCCTGGGTGAGGCAGTAGACGATGCCCGACCCCGGCAAGTCGGCGAGGTTCTCGGCCAGCCAGGCCAACCGCTGGGCGTCGTTGTCGAGGTCGACCACGCTGAGATGCAGCGAGTCACGGTCGAGGGATGTGCGCAGGACCAGCGTGTGGTCGCCCAGTTGGCCCGCGATGTCGTCGGTGACGCGCTGGTTCGCGGTGGCAGTGGTGGCCAGGACCGGCGTCCACGAAGGTAGTTCGGCCAGAAGTGTGCGAAGGCGTCGATAGTCGGGACGGAAGTCGTGGCCCCAGTCGGAGATGCAGTGCGCTTCGTCGCAGACCAGAGCGAACGGCAGGCTACGCATGGTGGCGAACACCCGGTTCCGGAACCCCGCGTTGGCCAGACGCTCTGGAGCGATGAGCAGGAGGTCGATCTCATTGCCCAGAATGCGGGCCTCGATGGATGCCCAGTTGTCGATGTTCGACGAGTTGATGGTCTCGGCCTGGAGCCCGAGACGCCGGGCGGCTGCGACCTGGTCTCGCATGAGGGCCAGTAGGGGGGAAACGACGACGGTCGGCCCCCAACCGCGATCTCGGAGCATGCGCGTCGCCGAGAAGTAGACGGCAGATTTGCCGAAGCCGGTGCGGGCCACCAACAGCGTCCGTCGGCGGCCGGCCACGACCGCGGTGACCGCCTCGATCTGCTCGGGCCGAGGCACGGCGTCGGGCCCCGCCAGCGCCTGCACGTGACGCAGCAGCTCGGTTGCCACCTCGGCCTCGGTCGGCCTCGGGGGCTCGATGGGGGGTGACACGGCTGGCCCTTCGACAGAAACGGACATCGGTTCACCCTACGCCCGGGCTGTGACGGTCTCGACGAAGTCGGTTCGGTCGGCGAGGATGACACATGCCCTCCGATGCCGACCAGCAGCGCCTGCCCCGCCGACGATTGGGATCGTCCGACCTCGAGGTGTCCGTCATGTCGCTCGGGTCGTGGCGGACCTTCGAGCGCATTCCCTTCGAGCAGGCGGTCAAGGTGATGAAGGCGGCGCGCCGTGCGGGCATCAATTTCCTCGACGATGCCCGCTACGACGACGAGACCGGCACCGCTCCCATCGCCACCGGCTACTCCGAGGTGATCTTCGGCAACCTCGTCCGGGAAGCCGGGTTCGATCGTGACGAGTTGGTCATCGCCAACAAGCTGTGGTGGGAGTTCTGGCCCAAACAGGACGCCGCGGAGGAACTCGACGGTTCTTTGGAGCGGATGGGCCTCGACAAGGTCGACCTCATCTACGCCATCCACCCACCCGAGGGTTTGAGCATCGAGACCGTCGTGGAGCAGGTCGCCGGACTCATCGAGTCGGGGCGGGCGCGGGCGTGGGGGACGGGCATGTGGAGCGCAGAACAACATCACGAGGCGCTCGACTGGTGTGATCGTAAAGGTGCGCCTCGACCGGTGGCCGCTCAGATGGCCAACAGCCTGATCGACCACGAGAAACCCGACGATCCCGAGATGCGCCGAGCGTTCGATCGCGGTCCGATCGGGCTGGTCGCCAGCTACGTGCTCGCGGGCGGCACCTTGACGGGAAAGTACGCAGCGGCCGGAGCAACCGGCCGAGCCGAAGCAGACGAGTCCCCGCTCATGGCCAAGGGTCGGCAACGCGGCGCTGCCGTGGCGGCCCTCGCCGAGCAGTGGGGTGTGCCGGCCTCCCACCTGGCGTTCGCCTACGCCTTCGGACACCCGAACCTGGCGAGCATCGTCTTCGGTGCCCGGTCGGCCGAGCAGCTCGGGAGCAATGTCGCTGCCCACGCAACCTTCGTCGGGCTGTCTCCCGAACAGCTCAGCGCAGTCGCTGGCCTCGCATGAAGATCAGGTGCTCATGAAGATCAGAATTGCGGTGGCGAGCTCCAACACGCCATGCGACCTCGACTCGTTGGCCGCGTTGGTCGACGGCCTGGAGACCCGCCGATTCGACACGCTGTGGCTGTCGGACACGCCGATGACCTCGGCCGTCGAGCCGCTGCTAGCGCTGGCCATCGCCTCGGCTCGGACCACGCGCCTCAAGCTCGGCACCAACGTCGTCATCCCCGGCCGCAACCCGCTCCTGCTGGCCAAGGAGCTGGCCCACCTCGACCGCCTGACCGGTGGACGCCTGCTCCTTGCGTTCATGCCCGGCATCGGCTCGCCCGTCGAACGGGCCGCACTCGGGGTCGAAGGCGTCGACCGCAACGTTCGTCTGGCTCGAACCATCGAGATCTGTCGACGCTGGTGGGCGGGCGACGCTGTGACCGATGAGCTTGCCGGCTTCAGCTACGACGCCGTCACGGTCGGCCCTCAGCCGGTCCAGCAGCCGCTCGAGATCTGGCTCGGCGGAAATGGGCCGAAGGGTCTCGAATTGACCGGCACGCATGGCGACGGCTGGCTGGCGGCGAGGGCGACGCCGGAGCAAGCTGGCAGGAGCCGGGTCGTCATCGAGACGGCGGCCGCCAAGGTTGGACGCCGCATCGATGCCGACCATTTCGGCATCAGCATTCCCTATGAGCGGGTCAGCCTCGACGACGCCACCGCGGCCACCGTGATGAAACGAGCTGCGAGCGACGGCGAGTCTCCCCGTCGTGCCGACATCCTCCCCGTCGGTCCGAGCGAGGTCGTCGATCTCATCCGCCGCCACATCGACGCCGGTATCAGCAAGTTCGTGCTCCGTCCGATGTCGATCGCCGACGGGTGGGATGCCGAACTCGACTTCTTGGCCGAGCACACGCTCCCACTGCAGAACTGAAGGCGGGACAGGCCGTTGCGAGTCGTCTACGGTGCCACCTCATGGCAATTCAACTGCGTCGCTACGAGGTCGTCCCCGGTCAGATGGACGATCTGCTCGCTTGGTTCCCCACGATCATGGAGGCCCGAGCCAAATTCGGATTCAAGGTCGAGTTCATGCTCGCTGACCGCGAGAAGAACGAGCTGACGTGGGCGGTGAGCCACCCGGACGATTTCGATGAGGCGTTCGAGCGCTTCGCCGCCTCCCCCGAGCGAGCCGCTGCCTTCGCCGATCAGCCCAAGCGAGTCGAGAACGCGCACGTCGCCATGGTCGACGTCGTCATCGCCCCCGGTTCCTGACCGAACCCATTTCCTCACCCCGTTCTGAAAGCCGGGGGCCCGTCACCCCCGTTCTGCAAGCCCGGGACCCACGGGTAGGGGTGGCCAAGCTTGCGGAATGGGGCTGAGGTGGCGTCCGCTTGCAGTATCGAGCCCGGCGATGTCCTTGCTCGACGAGGATCGGTGACGACTGCCGTGCCAGGATTTCCCATGGCAGATTCCAGGAGCGTCGAATCCAGGACAGTGATCGTCCCGAACTCAGCGTCCGATCCCGCCAGCGTCAGCGTGGGCGAACCGCACGACATCGGCCGGTGCCCGGTGCATCTCGGCTTGGGAGCGAGCGTGTCGGTCGAGCCCGCGTTCAGTGGCGAAATGACGTGGTACGAGGACTACGGAGCTCGCCATTCGGCCGACGGTGACGAAGGCCGGCTGGTCAGCATGTACACGTTCACCGAGTCGTGGCCGATGTGGGAGATGCATCCGGTCGGGAGCGAGTTGGTGCTCTGCGTCAGTGGTTCGATCGACCTGTGGCAGGAGCGACTCGATGGGAGCCTGAGCACCGTCCGGCTCGGAGTCGGACAGTACGCCGTCAACGAACCGGGCGTCTGGCACACCGCAGACGTGTCGGATTCGGCGTCCGTGGTGTTCATCACCGCCGGCACCGGTACCGAGCACCGTCCCCGCTGACGCACCGTCCCCCTCTGACGCACCGTCACGCGCTGTGGCGCCGTGTTCTGCAAGGTGGCGCCACCTCAGCCGGTTTCTGCAGGACCGGCGGCCCCCAGGCGTGGGTCACGGGCTTGCAGAACGGGGGTGAGGGGGTCACGGGCAGGGCTAACGGGAGGACCTCATCGTCGATGCCATGGAGGCCATCGAGTCGCGAGCTGGCAGGCTGGCGCCCGAGCTCTGGTCCCGAGCTGGCTGAACCGAACCTGGCCCAGCGGCGACGGGAGTGGCCACCGACGTCGCCCACTGTTTGATCCGACGCTCGAGATCTGCCGGCTCGAGCGTCGCTGCCATCGCCAGCAATCGCGCCTGATCACGGCGGTAGGCCGCCGATGCCGGTTCGGCTGCGCTGGCCAGGAGCTCGACGTGGGTGGTCGTGATCTGCCGGTTGGCCAACGCAACAGCCGTGTCGTGATGCCGGTGGCAGTGGCTGGCGAGCCGGGCGAAGCGCAGCGACTGGCCTCTCGTGAGCGACGAGAAGGCGTGGAGGTGTGCGGCGAGAAGCGTTTCGTCGACCTCGGTGCCGGGCCAGGTGGACAGCTTGTCGAGGAAGCTCAACAGTGCGACCGCCTCGATGTCGTCCATTTGTGACAGCAGATCGATTGGATCGCCACCGACAGCAGGGGCACCTGCCGTCGTCGACCGCGAAGGATCCCGTCGCAGTCGTGGGAGACGGGAACCGCCGACCGAGTGCACGAACACGCCGCCGCCGACGACGAGCAGCACGTCGCCGACGCTGAAGACGTTGGCGAAGGGCACGCCGGACGGGACGGCGAAGATGTCTCCGAGCAAGGCGAGCTTTGGATCCTCGACCACCGCGGAGTTGCGGAACTCCTCGTTTTCGATGGGGAACCCGGCGGTCCGGAGGGCGTCCTCGCTCGCCGGCATGACGCCGCCGTTCGCGGCGATGGCCGCGAGGTTCAGCAGCCCGCCGGCCACGATGATGGCGATGCCCCGAACCGTCCGATTCACCCAGACGAAGGCGAGCGCCGGGACATAGCTCAGAAGATGCAATCCCGCGGCCACGGCTGCAGGCAGGCGATCGTGGACGACGAACAACACGAAGAACTGGAGTGCGATGGCGACCACGATGGCCCACGCGCGCTTGATGCGGACTTCGGCCACGAGGGCCAGCTTGCCGCCGAACACTGGCACCGAGGCCACCAGAAGCAGGAAGCAGACGGCGGTGATCATGGCTGAGCCCCGAGCTGGACCCATCCGCTGCGCAAACTGGGCGCCAACTCCGCAGGGCTGAGAGGCCGGCCGATCAGATGTCCTTGCGCGCCGTCGAATCGGAGTTCCTTGACGATCTGGAGGTCCTCGTCGGACTCGACGCCGACGGCGATGGTCGAGATGCCGAGGCTGCGGCAGAGTTCGACCGCAGCGAGTGCGATCGATCGGTTCGAGAGCTGCTGGAGTCCTCCGATGATGGAACGATCGATCTTGATCCGGTCCGGGGCCAGTTCCCACAGCAGCGGCAAGGACGAGTAGCCGGTGCCGAACTCGTCGATCCCGACACCGACGCCGAGGTCCCGCAGGTCCTTGACGATCTCTCGCGAGTTTGCCGGATCTTCCATGATGGTCTGTTCGGTCAGCTCGAGCTCGAGACATCGAGGGTCGAGTCCGAGTCGTCCGACCGCGGACGCCACACGCGCAGGGAAGTCCAGATCGCGGAAGTCGTGATTGGTGACGTTCAGCACGACCGGTGTGTCGATGCCGTCATCATGCCACTCGGCCAACTGATCGGTGGCCAGCCGCACGACCTCGTCGGTGAGCGCGGACATGATGCCGGAACGCTCGGCGTCGGGGATGAAGGCGCCGGGAAGGAGGAGCCCCCGCTCGGCATGTTCCCAGCGCAGCAGCGCTTCGAGGCTGATGATTGCGCCGGTGGCCAGCTCGACGATCGGTTGATACACGAGGAGGAACTCGCTGCGTTCGATCCCGCCAAGGATGTCGGCAGCCGCAGCCTGGAGCGCCTCGGGCTCGTCGTAGTCGAACGGTTGATAGACGGCGACCCCACCGCCGTTGGATTTCGCTCGGTACATCGCCTGATCGGCGTGGTGGAGCAGCGACGCCAAGTCGTCGGCGTGGTCTGGGTAGATCGCGACACCGAAACTTCCGCCGATCTGGAGAGCGAGACCTTCGTGCTCGATCGGTTGGGAGATGGCACGGAGCAGGCGATCGGCGATCCGTTTCGCGTCCTCGACAGAGTTGATCGACCGCACGATGATGGCGAACTCGTCACCGCCGAGCCGGGCGACCAGCTCGTCGGCCCGCTTGGCTGCCGTCAGCCGATCGGCCGTCGCTCGCAGCACGACGTCCCCGTAGTGATGGCCGAACTGGTCGTTGACCCGCTTGAAGCCGTTCAGGTCGAGCTGAATCACGGCGGCGAGGTCCTTGGCCGCGGTGGCCCCCTCGAGCATCAGCGTCGCGTGTTCCTCGAACATGCGACGATTGGGAAGCGACGTGAGCTGGTCGCGATGGGCCTCGTTCCGGTTGGTCAAGGCCATTCGGGCGGACGCGAAAATGGTCCACACGGTCGACAGCAGGAGGGGGACCAACAACACGCCGTGGATGCCGATGACGGCGAAGACAGGCGTCAGCCCGAGCAGGAGCCCGTCCATGCCCAGGTTCGCGTGGGCGCTTCGCTTGAACATCTGTCGGATGGGAACCGACTGGAGGAGGGCGATGGCTGAACCAATGACCAGTGCGTTGGCTCCGTACCCCACGATGCACGTGATGACGACCGCGACGAGCCACCGGACGGTGACGTCCCCGCCGTTACTGACCGACTGGAGGTCGTCCACCAGTGAGCCCACGACGGCAGCCACCGTCATGCAGAAGGTCAACTGTCCGAAGTTGAACAGAACTCGGGAAAGCGGCTTGCGGTCTCGGAGATCGGGTGCCAGAGCGGCGAAGCCCATGACCGCGATACCGGTCGCCGGCGGAGCGAGCAGGAGCAGGGCGAACCCGAACATGAACGAGGCGGTGACCTCGGTGCTGTCCTTCAGCGAGGGAATCGGCCGAAGCTCGGCGACGATCACCAAGAGGGCGAAGAGCGCAACCGCCGCCGGATGGGGCCCCCAGATCGGTTTGGCCGCAAGCACGATCGCGGTAACCAGACCGGCCATGCCTCCCAGGGTGAAAAGGGTCGCGAAGCAGCGGAAGACCAGAGGATCCTGCTGCGTCCTACTCTCTTTCACGCGGTTCCCATCGGCCGAGACGAGACTGATTCAAGAAGCCCCGGTACCGGCAACACCCAGACGGGTGCTGCCGGAAATTGCGCCTACCAGAGGTCGAAGCCGCCGCCGGGCATGATGTTCAGAAGCTTCAGGGGAGCGCCCATGGCGAAGATCAGTCCGGTGAAGGCGGCGGTGGTGGCGACGAGGCGGATTCTGCTTGACTTGGTCATCGAAGGTTCCTTTCAGCACGGTCACCTTCCGGTGGACCGAGTACCTGTTGGGGCGGGCGATCCCCGTCCTCACAACAGATATCGGCCACCCTCGGCCGAGACCGTATGGGTAACCGTGTGGGCCGGCAGCTGGTCCGATGGACCTACCAGCAGTTCCTCGAGGGCATCAGACGGGAGGGCCGGGCTGAACAGGTACCCCTGGGCGGAGAGGACCCCGCGTCGGGACAGCTCGTCGAGTACCTCCTGGGTCTCGACGCCTTCGGCGACGACGTCGAGACCGAGCGATCGGCCCAGTTCGACGGTCGCGCTGAGGATCGCCTGCGCCCGCGCGTCGGTGTCGAGCGCGAAGACGAAACTCCGGTCGATCTTCAGCTCGTCGAGTGGAAGGTCGAGCAGCTGTGACATCGAGGAGTAGCCGACACCGAAATCGTCGATCGATACTCGTATGCCCGCACCACGCAACCGCTCGAGGGTTCGTCGGGCCCGGACCGGGTCTCTTGCGACCGCGGTCTCGGTGATCTCGAGGGTGAGCGCGGTGGGGGTTACCTCGTGGGCGGCAAGTGCGGTCTGGACATAGTCGGCCAGGTTCTCGTCGACGAGGTCCTTGGCCGAGATGTTCACACTCAGGGTCAGGTCGTGGCCTGCGGAGCGAAGGTGGCTGATGTAGGCGATGCCGGTGTCGAGCACGGCTCGGGTGATGGCGGGAATCAACCCCACGCGTTCGGCGAGTGGAATGAAGTCGTTCGGCATGAGGAGCCCATGCCGGGGGTGTTGCCAACGGATCAACGCCTCGAGGCCGAGTACCTTGCCGGTGCGTACGTCGAAGCGAGGTTGGTAGTGCAGGTCGAAGGCTCGCCGCTCGATGGCAGACCGAAGGTCCTCGACGAGGGACAGGCGCTCGCGGCTGTGCGGGTCGTCGTTGGCGACATACCAACTCGAGCCGATGTGCTGTGACTTGGCCGCGTACATGGCGACGTCGGCGGCGCGAAGCAGTTCGCTCCTGCTCCGTCCCTGATGGCCGGTGTGGGCCATGCCCACGGCCGCGCCGATACGGATCGTCACCCCCTCGATACTGATCGGCGAGTCGAGGACCTGGTTGAAGGCGGCGGCGACGGTCTGTCCGTCCAGCTCGGCGCCGGGAATGACCGCCCCGAATTCGTCACCTCCAAGTCGACCGACGAAGGCGTCCTCGGGGAGCACTCGCTCGAAGCGGCGGGCGACGATCTGCAGGAGATGATCTCCGGCGTGGTGTCCGAGCGAGTCGTTCACCTCCTTGAAGCCATTGAGGTCGAGGATCATGACCGTTGACCGAAGGTCCCTATCGGCGGCGAGCATTCGGTCGAGCCGTTCGTTGAAGCCGCGGCGGTTCATCAGGCCGGTGAGCTCGTCGGTCCTGGCCATGCGAAACGCGTCGTTGGCCAGTTGGAGTTCTCGTACCGCAAGGACAAGTCGGGCGACGACACCGGCGATCGAGGCCACGGCCATCCAGAAGGCGAGAGGTACGGGGTGGGCGTCTCGTGCGGGAAGGAGCACCGCCAACGCGATGAACGCCGCAGCCCCCGGCAGGAGCGTTGCCCGTTCGTTGGTCACCACCGAACGTGACGTCGACGCGCCGTCGGGCATGAGGGCAGCGAGCCCGAATGCGAGGATGCCGAGCAACCAGGTCCACTCCAGCGGCGTGCCGGCCACGTAGCTGTCGTTGGCGACCTGTCGAAGAAAGATGACATCGCCGAGCGTGGAGGCAACGACGCCGGCCATGAAGGTGATGCTGGCCCAGCTCGGTCGGAACCTCGAGGGTGCCAGACCGGCGACGATGACGACGACGAAGGCGATGTCGAAGGTTGGGTAGGCAAGGCCGACCGCGACGGCGAGGAAGGGTCCAGACTGCTCGAGCAGGGCGTCGAACAGCAGCGATACCAGCGCGGCACCGACGCTCAGGCCGACGATGAGTCCATCGACCCGAACCGACCGCGAGGCCGTTCGCACTTGGCGCTGGCTGATGATGAGGAGTGCAGCGATGAAGGCGACGTAGGAGAGGAGATACGGAACGTCAGATGCTGCCGGGAACGGAACGGGGGACAGGTTCTGATCGTGCAGGGTGTAGATGAGATTGCCCGCGGTGTTGGCCAGGATGCCGATCGTGACCACGATCCACTGCAGTCGCTCCTTGGTTGTGATGACCGCCCGGAACAGGGTCAATCCGGCGGGCAGGGTGGTGGCAACGTGAAAGACCCACCCATCCCAGAGGGTCACGTAGCCGCTCTCGGGCCTGGTCACCGCGAGGATGGACGCCATGTAGGCGACGTTGGCCAGCACGGTCAGGACGACGAACGAACGAAGCACACGCTCGAGAGCGGGCTGCTCGGGCAGGGAGAAGTAGCCTGCGCCAGGCGGTGGTGCAATCACATCGGAGTCTCGGCCGCACCAGGCGCTCCATGAGCAGAGCTAGCGACGGCAGCCGAGATCGAGTTGGTCGGCAGTCAGCGGTGTAGGGCTCAACGTCACCCGAACGATCTCGTCCGACGCGGTCTGCACCATGGTGACGACGTAGCCGTCGGGAAGAAGGCTCAGATCGCTGATGTCTCGCCGCTGGTCCGGCAGGTCCACCCGGGCGACGACCGTCGACCGAATGGCTTGCAGGTCCTCCAGGGAGGCATCGAGGGTTTGTCCGAACAGCTCGTGGCACTTGCTGTGGGGAGCCGTCGCTAGGTACTTCTCGCCCGGTTGGGCCAGCCGCCCGTAGCCGACGGTCAGCACGCCGTCGAAGTTGGTAGGGACGTCGATGGTGGATGGGAAGCCCCGCTCATCGGCATGCAGTGCAACGTGCACGGAGCCGGTCGAGCTGATCGACACGATCCGTCCGACGTGCTCGGCGTCGGTTGGGACGGCCGCGAATTCGGACTCGATGGCGACCTCTCGCCAGAGTTGCTGCTCGGCGAGCTCCGGACGGACGATCAGGTCCACGATCTCCAAGCGGGTGATCTGCTCCGAGGAGGTGATCTCGAACGTCTCTGCGTCGACCGATGACGACCGTAGGAAGGGAGCAAGGGCGGCGGCGGCCATCGCGAGCATGCAAACGGTGGCAAGCGGCGCAAGTCGTCGCCTCGGCACCCCGACGTCGGGAAGAACCCTCGCTCGCCGGTGTGCCGCGGCAACCAACTCGTTGCCGAGCTGTTCTTTGAATTGCTCGAGATCAGTCATTGAGGACAGGGCCGTGGATCACTCGTTCGAATTCGACGTGGAGGACCCGAAGCCCTCGGAGTACGCGCACTCGCGCCGCTCCCGGTTTGCAGCCGAGCCGTTGGCTGATGGTTTGGTAGTCGAGCTCCTCGAGTATCCGCAGACGCACCGCCTCCCGGTTCTTGACCGGCACCCGCTCGAGCGCGGCGGCCAAACGCTGACTGTCCAGTCGTGCGTCGGCGGCCTCGATCGGGTCCCAACCGGAGTCCGGTGACGACAGGCCGCCGATGCCGAGTCGTCGACGGGCCCGCCCGCTCGCTCGACTGTGATACCAGTACTTGCGCAGCAGGTTGCGGGCGATGCCGAACAACCACTGGGTGGGTGTCCCGCGAGCGGGATCGAAACGCTCCACCTTCTCGAGCGCAACGGCGAAGGTCTCTGCGGTGAGGTCGGCGGCCGCTTCCCGGCTTCGAGTGTTGTGCCAGAAGTAGGCCAGCACTCGGTCGACGTGCCGATGGTAGAACACGCCGAACGCCTCGGGTTCGGCGCGACACGAGCCAAGGAGTGCCGAGTCGGTCGTCGTGTCGGTGGCGGGTTCCGAGCGCTCCACCGCCCAAGGGTCGCACAGGACGGCGACGCGCGTCACGGTGGCGCTAGAGATACTTGACGCAGGACGTCTTGTTGTTCATGGTGCCGAGGGTCCAGAGGTCGGCGTAGATGGTGAGGGACGAGTTGATGCATCCGGAGTTGTCAAAAAACCTCGTCCCATCGATCCCGCAGTAGTGGTACGACGATTCGATGTTGTTGTTCCAGCCTCCAGTGGGAGCCCAGGTCCCGCCGTTGCAGGTGGTGCCCATGATGGTCATGGAGGATCCGAGAAAGTCCTTCTGCGTGAAGTGGGTGCCGACGATGTTCGTGCCGAGCGCGCTGGCCTCGGGGCTGAAGGCGAGGGATCGAGCCGTCTCGAGAGAAGCGAAGCAGACCTCGGGCGCCGTTTGGAACACGCCGTCGACCACGCCGATGACTTCGATGACGCAATGCTTCTCGGCCTCAGCCTTTGGTTTTGCAGCAGAAGCGGGCGAAGCGGCCGACAAGAGTGCGGCCGCCAGGGCAAACGCTGCGAGGACACGGGTGCGAATCATCTGAATCTCCTTCGTTGCCCCGGGGCGGGGATATGGGGCACTAGGCACGATTACGTGCTCGGAGGCGGCGTGTTACGAGGAATCCAGGCGATCCGGACAATTTGTGCCCCGGTTTGTAACGCAACGCTGTCATCCGGCAAGTACGGGATGCACCCGTGGAGATCTCGTGCACCGATCCAGAGGCTCTGCCTCCACCGGATCGATGAAGGGGAGGGGGCCCCACGGTCGAGAGCGGCACCTGTTCCCGAGTCGACGGTTCGTCGGCTCGGGAATGAGTCGCCCGGCGTCGATCGTCGCGCTGCTAGCGTGCCTCTTCTGTGCCCTTCGCTCTCGCGTCCAGGAGCGGTCCGTCGACCACGGGAACACGCTCGCCGGGCCCAGCCCAGCCGTTTCGTCGTCATCGCGTTCTTCGACGTTGACCCCCGACGAGCGAGCGGTGGTCGTACAGGCGGCCGTCGACAAGCTCCGGTCGGCACTCGATTGCGTCCTTCCGCAACAGGACTCCCTCCGACCGAACGTTCTGTGCAGCAAAAACCACGCCACACGTGGAAAACGCGTCAAATTTGGGGTGGGGGAGCCTGGGTCGAGCGTTCGTCGGGGATCTAGGGTCGGGCCATGGACGCCATCGACGCACACCTTGGGTATCAGCGACCGTTCGGTTTGGGCTACTGGCCCTTGCCCGAGGACGACCCAGGCGTCGAGCTTCCCCGCGAATCGATTCGGCTCGTCACACCTGATGGGGCGTTGGTCCGCGGTCTGCTGTGGACGCCGCCCGGCGGAAGACCGTGGAAGACGGCCGTCATCCTCGCTCACCCCAGAGCCGACTTCAGCGTGCACTATGCCTGCCCACTGCTGGCGGCCGCTGGCTACGCCGTTTGCGGATTCGGCACGCGCTACCTGAACAACGACATCGACTGTCTGCACGAGGCCCTGGTCGCCGATGTGCAGACCGTCGCAGCCGAGATGCGCCGACGCGGAGCGGAGGCGGTGGTGCTGCTCGGCAACTCGGGTGGCGGGTCGCTCATGGCCTTGGCCCAAGCCGAGAGCGAGTGCGGCGATGGCTGGATCGGTGTGGCCGCGCACCCCGGCGAGGGGGTGTTGTTGATGGAGATGATCGACCCGTCGGTGGCCGACGAGACCGACCCGTTCGCCACAGTGCCCGAACTCGACATGTACAACCCGGACAACGGCTGGCGTCCCTGGCCCGAACCGTCGTCCTACGATCCGGGATGGCTGGCTCGCTACCGCACGGCCCAAGTCGAACGGGTGGCCCGCCTCGATGCCATCGCCAAACAGTCGTTGGCCGATGCCGAGGAAGCTCGACAGGGCCTGTCGACCGTCGACCGCTCGGACCCCCGTCGCTACCGCGACCTGCGAGCCCGAGCGGTGGCCATGAAGTACCTGGTGATCTACCGCACGTTGGCCAACCCCGCGTATCTCGACCTTTCGATCGAGCCTGACGAACGTGCGATGGGTTCGTTGTTCGCGTTCCCCGATCCGCTCGATGCGAACTATGGGCGGGGCGGCTTGGCCCGGACGATGACGGCAAGGGGTTGGCTGTCCACCTGGTCCGGGTTGTCCAGCCACGCCAAGTTGGCCGACACGATGACCAAGATCACGGTGCCGACCCTGTTGGTCCACCCGACGGCGGACACCGAGATTCGCCTTCGTCATGCCGACGACATCGTCGCGGCCGCCAAGGCACCCGACACCACCCTGGTCACCATGCGGGGGGCGTTGCACTACCTCGAAGGGTCGCGGCCCGAAGCCATGGCCCACGTCGTGGACTGGCTGAAGAAGCGGTATCCGTAGGCTGGGTACGTGCTAGCGCGGCACGCCATCCAGGAACAGGCTGACGGCCTTGTCGATTCGCCGCTGGCGAGTGTCGGCCGTCTTGGCCCCGTTGACGTTGTCGACGTGGTAGCGCTGCAGGCTGTTGGACAGGGTCTGGAAGAACGCGGCAGCGGCGGGCGCTGCCCCCAGGGCCGACGCGAAGTCGTCGGGCACGTCGACCGATCGCGGGGAGGCATCGACGGTCAACCGAACGTCGACCGAGTCGCCGGCCGCAAGCCCGGATGCCTTGCGGACAGCAGCGCTGACCGGGATCATCGACGATCCGGCCATGACCCCCACCGTGGTCCGGTACTCGTACCCGTTCAGCGAAACCAGCACCGCCGGCTTCTTGCCGGCGCCGAGTCGCTGCAGAATTTCGGGCGGGATCACGATGCCCGTGGCCTGCTTGCCGGCAGCCTGTTCGACGGTCGCCGAGAACTCGACGTTCGATTCCGCTCTGCTGGTCATGCTTGCTTCGCCGTGACTCATCGGGCGGCGATGAACTCGCCGATTTGTTCGGGGGTCGTGGTCGGTGGGAAGCGTTCGATGACCTCGCCGTCGGGGCCGACGAGGAACTTGGTGAAGTTCCACGCGATTGCCGGGTTGCCGTCTGCGTCGGGTTTGGCCGACGTCAGGAACTCGTACAGAGGCGCCTGGCCCGGTCCGTTCACCTCGATCTTGGCGAACATCGGGAAATCGACCTGATAGCGGGACTCAGCGAATTCGAGGATCTCGGCGTTGGTGCCGGGCTCCTGGGCTCCGAACTGGTTACAGGGGAAGCCGAGGACGGTGAGGCCGTCGATGTCGTGATGCAGCGCACGCAGACCTGCGTACTGAGGAGTGAGACCTCATTGCGAAGCGACGTTCACCACCAGGGTCATCTGATCACGGAAACGTTCGAACGCGATGGTCTCTCCGGTGATGGATTCCATCTCGAGGTCGTGAAAGGCGGTCATCTGCGCACTGTACCGGTGGCGGGTCGTCGGTCTGCTAGACCCGAGCCATGAACACCGACCGCAAAACGCACCACAGCACCGCGGATCGGCCCACCGGCCGGTGGGCCGACGTGAACTTCGACTTCGCCGGTCGCACCGTGCTCGTGACCGGAGGAACCAACGGGATCGGCCGGGGGCTGGCCGAGGGGTTCCGCCAGGCCGGCGCCAGGGTGATCGTGACCGGCACGCAGCCCCGGAGCGCCTACGACGGTCTGGGAGGACTGGAGCACCGCCAGTTGCTGGTGCAGGACACCGAAGCAGTGGAGGCCTTGGCCGCCGAGCTGGGTGAACTGCATGTCCTCGTCAACAACGCCGGCACGGCCACTCGTCAGCCGAGCGAGCTGGAACCTGAAGGGTTCAACCAGACCATTGCGGTCAACCTCACTGCCGTGTTCCACGTGACCCATTCCTTCAAGCCGCATCTGGCCGCCAGCGGCGGGTCGGTCGTCAACATCGCCAGCATGACCTCGTACTTCGGTTCGCCGCGGATCCCTGCCTACAGCGCGTCGAAAGGGGCGATCGTGCAGCTGACCAAGTCGCTGGCGATCGCCTGGGCCCCTGACAACATCAGGGTCAACGCCATCGCCCCGGGCTGGATCGAGTCGAATCTCACCCGGCCGCTCATCGCCGACCCGGTTCGCAATGCGGCCATCGTCGAGCGCACGGCGCTCGGCCGCTGGGGCCAGCCCGACGATTGCGCGGCCGCCGTGCTGTTCCTGGCCTCGGACGGCGCCCGGTTCATCACCGGAACGACGCTGAACGTCGATGGCGGTTACAGCATCACGTGACCGCGCGGCATCAGGTGACCGCTGCTCGGTAGACCTCGGCTCGGTAGAACAGCGAGTCACTTTTCCTGAGGGGCCACCGTGTCGGGAAGCCGGGCAGATCCATCGGGCAGAGTGACGAGGTAGCGGTAGCCCCGGATCTCGGCTTCTCCATCGGGCCCGAGATCGATTGACACGAACTCCCAGTCGTCGCCGAACAGCTCGAGGGTTGCGCCGGGGCCGGCGTCCGCAGTGCTGCTGGGGTGTTCGTGGGTCCAACGGCGCTCTCGGAATCCGACGCCGCGGACCTTGCAGCGAGCGATCAACTCGGCGTCGTCCTGGAGATAGACGAAGCCGCCGGCTCGCAGCTCGTGAGGCATCGACGAAATGGGGAGCCAGTCCTTGTCCGCTCCTTGTACGTGGTAGCGCAGGTTGTGCGCGGGGATGGCGTAGGCCAGGTCCTTGGTGCCGGTGAGCGGTGGCATTTCGTCGTCGCTCGATTTGGGCAGGCGGGCGACGGTGCGTGTCGAGGGCGCCCTGGTCCGGCCGTCCGGGGAGGTCCGGCCGGCAGAAGTGGAACGCGGGGACCGGGGCTTGGCCGTCGATGCCCGCTTTCGGGGCGCAGGCTTCGGAGGCTCGGGCGCGGGACGGGGAGGTTCGGGTTGCAGGTCCTTGGGGAGATACATGCAATCGGTGCAGGTAGCCCAGGGCTTGGGGAGCCCGTGCTCACAGATGTAGTCGGCCGAGACCTTCACGACACTGCCCTTCGATGGCGGGAAACGGAACCGTCATGATGGCGTGAGGCGCCGCGATCCCCACCCGAGTTGGGGGGTGAAGCGGTGCACGTCAAGCGGTGTGGAGCGTCAAGAGGTACTGACCGCCTCCCTGGTCGACCGAGGTGCGGAAGGTGTCGTTGGGCGCGAGTCGAGTGAGTCGATCGGTCAGCCACTCGGCAGCGGCATCCGCGTCGGCCGCGCTGGGGAAGCGACCGACGACGGCACGGCCCTTCTTGCGCTGCAACTGTTCGACCGTCGTGATGATCGGCGCGGGATCGGCGATGAAGAGGTCGGTCGGCCAAGCGACGACGGGCGCTGTTGCGCCCTTGTTGGTGTTACAGGCACGATGGGCCAGACGCTCGGGTGGCATCGGGCCCTTCTTGTTCCGGGCCTTGGTCGTGATGCTGTCGACGCTGGGGCCGCGGGGATCGTTGACCGACATGGCGGGATCGACGGCCTGGTCGCACAACCAGCACCGCCATCCGTCGCTGTCGCCGACCTCTTCCAGTCGGCTCATCCTCAGCCGACCTTGCTTTCCCAGTTGCGAGCGCTGTTCAGGACGTCGCTGAACGGTTTGTTGGTGTCGAAGCTGGGCTCTCGGGGCAGGCCGAGGACGCGTTCGCCGATTCCGTTTCGCTGCATCTCGTTGGTACCCGCAGCGATGCTCGTCACCCGGCCGTTGAGGTAGTTCAGCGCCGGCTGTCCGGCGCCTTCCTCATCGCTGGTCCAGGTGAGTGCGGCCGGTCCGCCGACCTCCATCCCCAAGCGAGCGCGGATCGGAGCCAGCACGCCCGAAGCCAACTTGCCGTACGCGGCCACTGCCGGGTCTGGCGTCGCCGACTTGCTGAGGCGGGCCGCGATGCGATGGCCGAGGTGGTACTGGGCGTAGTCATTGATGTGCGCCTTGGCAATGGCCTGCCGGGCTGCGGGATCTTCGGCCCGCCCGACTCGTTTGGCCAGCTCGACCAGGTCGGGTGCGAGGTCTCTAGGCTCGACCGTGGCGGCGCCCATCTCGCCTGCGCCGCGCTCGTAGACCAACATCGTCTGGGTTACCGACCAACCCTTGTTGACCTCGCCGATGATGTGATCATCGGCGACCTCGACCTCGTCCAGGAACTCCTCGCAGAACTCGGCGTTGCCGTTGATCTGCTTGATCTGGTTGATGGTGACGCCCTTGGCGTCGGTGGGCAGGGCGAACCATGTGAGCCCGCGGTGTTTCGGGGCGTGCCAGTCGGTTCGGGCCAGGCACATGGCCCAGTCGGCCAGGTAGGCGCCGCTGCTCCAGATCTTCGAACCGGTGATGATCCACCGATCCCCGTCGCGGATGGCGCGGGTACGGATGCCGGCGAGGTCGGAGCCGGCCTCGGGTTCGGAGTAGAACTGACACCACATCTCCTCGCCCGCGAGGATTTTGGGAATGTGTTGTTGCAGGAACTCGGGCGGGCAGTGGGCGAGGAGCGAGCGACCAATGGCACCGAAGGTGACGCCGCCGGCGGCCCCGAAGTCGGGTGTGACGTAGCCAGCGGCTTCCTCGCGGAAGATCCGTTCGTGCAGCGCGGTGAGACCTCGACCGCCGTACTCGACGGGGTATGAGAGTCCGGCGAAACCTCCGTCGAACAGCTTTCGTTGCAGGACCCGAGCCCGGTCGAATTCCTCGCTGGTCGTGGTCTCGCCTTCGAGCCGGCCGACGTTCACCACCTCGGTGCGAGGTTCGAGGTTGGCCTGGATCCAGGCTCGGGCCTCGAGACGAAAGTCTTCGATGTCGGTGGGGTTGCTGGTCATGTCGATCCTCGTTCGTGCGTGCTTCGTTGGCCTACAGGCCCGACAACTGGCAGAGATGTTCGCGATGCCACGAGGCGTCGCCGTACAGTCCGGCGTCGGAGGTGAGCCGGCGGAGGTACAGATGCTGGTCGTGCTCCCAGGTGTAACCGATGCCACCGAAGACCTGGAAGCAGTTCTGTGCGAGTTCGATGGCCGCTTCGCCGACCTGAGCCTTGGCGATGCTGGCGGCCTGGGGCCCGTAGCCGTCATCGGAGCCGAGCGACCGGGCGGCGGCGAGCACGACGGCCTTGCTGATCTCGACGGCGAGGCTGGTGTCGGCGAGCAGATGCTTGACCGCCTGGAACGAACCGATCGGACGGCCGAAGGCGATTCTGTCCTTGGCGTACTGGAGGGTCATCTCGAACTCGTGGTCCATGGCGCCGACCGACTCGGCCGCGGTGAGGAGCGCGGCGATGGCCAGTTGCTGATTGAGCTGCTCGTTGGTCGTGCCGAGGACGGCTGAGGCAGGAACCGTGACGTTGTCGAACTGGACATCAGCGAAGCGTCGGCTCAGATCGAGCGACTCGAGCGGGGTGATCACGACACCGGGCGCATCGGCGCTGACGACCACCTGGACGGTTCCGTCCGCCGAGTCGCAGGTCACCAGGATGAAGGAGGTCGGCTCGAGATCCTGGACCGCCGTTTTGCGGCCAGAGATGGTGCGCCCACCGTCGGCGGCGGCCGAGGCGGTAACCCCTCCACCGAGCCGGGCGTTGCTGCCGACGCTGGCCAACGCCCACGACGCCGAGACCTCGCCGTTCACCAACTGGGGCAGGACGGTGTCACGCAGTTCGTCGGTCCCGCTCTGGGCCACCGCGTAGGCGACGACGTTGGTCCCCACGAACGATCCGGGCTGGAGGCCGGCGCCGCGCTTGTAGGCGATAAGAGCGGCGTCGAGCGGCCCGTTTCCCGAGAGGCAGCCCCCGCCGAGTGACTCGGGGACCAGCATCGAGTACCAACCCAGCTCCGCGGCCTGGCGACGGTAGCTGTCGGTGAACGCCTGGTCTCGCTGGGTCTCGTCTCGGATGACCGTGAGCGGGCAGGTCTGCTCCATGAATCGCGCGGAGACATCGAGCAGGGCTCGCTGGTCCTCGGTGACGTCGGTGTCCATGGCCCCATCTTGGCTCGCGCGTCCGCGGCCTACCGCATCGGGCGCGCCGTTCGCCGTTCTGTGACGCGTTTGCCACGTCAGGCGTGGCAAACGCGTCAAATTTGGTGGTGGTGTCGTCCCGCCCGATCGGCATGCGCCGCTGGCACGCGAGTAGCTTCCGTGTCATGAGCTTGTCCCGCGGCGCCAACTACGCCGACGCCCTGCTCGGCCCCGACGTCAGGTGAGCTGAGCGCTCCGGGCCTGCCACGCGTCGATGGTCGTCTTGCACATGTCCCGATGTTGCAGCGCGACGGCCTTGGCCGCATCGTCGTCGAGTCGGCCGGCGATGGCAATGGCGCCGAACATGTTGCCCCGGAAGTAGGCCCCGAAGTCTTCCGGTCGGAAGAAGCGCTTCAGGTCGTCGGGCACGTCGACGGTGACCTCGACTGGACCGGGGTCGATGGCGGGAAGGCCGAGGTCGTCGAGCACGGACCAGAGATCGTCGTCGTTGGTCCGATCGGCGAAGTCACGGCCTTGGTAGCGGTAGACCTCGGTGCCGTCGGGGCCGATGACCAACATCGCCGGAAGGGCAATGCCGTCGTGATCCACCGGGTCGAACAGGCCCAGCGGCTTCAGGTACGTCTCGCCGCCGGGATCGGACACCATCGCGGTGTGGGTGAGCCCCCACCGCTTGGCCATTCCGGCCTGGCGCACCTCGTCGTCGACGCTGATGGCGACCAGCTCAGCGCCCGCGCCGTGCAGACGGTCGTAGTTCGATGCCAGCCGCACGAGCTGGCCACAGCAATAGGGTCACCAATCGCCCCGGTACAACATGGCCACAAGCGCGCCCTGGCTGCGTCGAAGGTCGAGAAGTTCTCGCATGAGGTGCTGCTTTCTGATCGGCTGCGCTCGAAGGTGGCGGCACCGTAGCCCACCCGGGGCCGCGGTGCCGAGCTCACAGCGTCGGGTCGGTCGCCTTCAGGCCGAGGAGGAGGCGACCCGCTTCGGCGTAGACGCGGGTGTGCACCACGCGATGCTGACTCGCCACCGCCGCGTCTCGATGGAGCCGGTCAAGGGTTCCATTGCGGGCGGTGGCCGTGGTCGCGGCGACGTCGAACATCGTGTCGACCACCTTGCGGCCGACCTCGTGGGCCCAGGTCATGGCGGTTCGGTGCATGCCTCTCTGGCGGGCGGTGGGTCGGTCGCCGGCCTGGAGGGAGGACCACAGGTCGGCGACGGTTGCGAAGCACAACGCCCTCGCTCCGCCGAGCTCGGCCTCGGCTCTGGCCACCGCTTCCTGCACCTGGACGGTGTCGCGCAACAGCGGCGCGCCACCGGGTCCGAACGGAGGGATCGTCTTCTCGCCTGCGAGCGCCAGGACCTCGTCGATCGCTCGACGGGCCATCCCCAGCGGAACGCCGTCGTGGGGGGTGAGGAAGAGGGGAGCGAAGCCGAACAGCGGTTCCTTGCGCAGCGGGCCGCGCCCAGGATCGTAACTGTCCTCGTCGGGTACGAAGAGGCCGTCGAGTACGTAGTCGCTGCTGCCGGTACCGCGGAGACCACCCGTATCCCAGTTGCCGACGACCTCGACCTTGGCCGGGTCGACGAGAACGGTTCGCATCGTTGCTCGACCGCGCTCATCCGCGACGCGCTGACCCCCTTCGGTGACGAGGCAGCCTGCAAGCACCGCCGTTGCGTGGCTGATACCGCTGCCGAAGCGGAATCGTCCGGTCACGACGTGGCCGCCGTCGACTCGCTCGGCCTGGCCCGTGGGGCTGAGCTGGCCGGCGACACACGCGTCGGGACGCTCGAACCAGCGCGCGGCCGCTTCGGGTCCCAGGAAGCCACTCACGTAGCTGGACGCGCTGGCGATCATCGCACACCAGCCCAGCGCTCCATCGACGCGGGAGAACTCCTCGACCAGCGCGATCTGGGCCATCGGGTCGAGCTCGGGCCCGCCGAACTCGACCGGAACGGCGGCCCGCATGATGCCGGAGCGTTGGAGGGCTTCCACGCCTTCGGCCGGAAGTCGACAGTGTTCATCCATCCAGTCGCGAGACCCGGCCATGGCCGCCTCGACGCTGCGGGCGATGTCCAAACGTTCGGCTTCATCCATGGTCCACATCCTCGGCTGGGTTCTGGGCCGGGAGGTTAGCGGACTGCTCGGCTCGGCTCAGAAGGAGGTGACCGATCCGCAGAGGTCGACCAGAACGCCATCGCGGAACCTCGCCCCGATGGTGTGCTCTTCGTCCCATGGGGCCTGGTAGCCAAGCTCGAACGTCGGCTGGCCGTCGAAGCGGATGACGGTGGCGTGGACCGGGACGATGCCGACGCCGGGCGGGGTGTCGTCGGTCGATGACGCCTCGGGGTTCTCGTCGGCGATGGCAAGGACGGCCAGCGCGTGGAGCGACGCGATCGAGTCGGGGTCTGACACCACGACCGCGACGGCACCGGGTTCGGGACCCGACCGCGACCCGGGCAGAACCAACGGGACCGAGAGCGCCGTGTCTATCGGGAGTCGGCCGTGCCAACTTCGCCCCCGTCGCCGCATTGGACCGAGCTGAGCGTGATCGAGAGACCGAGCGCCGAACATGCGGGCGACAATAGCTGCCGGCGCCAAAAGGTTCAGCGACCGTTCATCCCGGGGAATAGCGTCGGGCCATGGCCGACGAAACCGACCCCTCGATCCGATCCGTGCTCCTGGATGCCTCCGCCCGGGCCGCCTGGCATGCGGAGCGGTACCTCGACGGCCTGGCCGAGCGGCCCGTTGCCGGACCCATCGATCTCGAGGGCCTTCGCAACGCGTTCGGGGGATCCGTACCCGAGGTGGGAGAGGCCCCCTCCGACGTGATCGATGCCCTCGTGGCGGCTGCTGAGCCGGGACTGGTCGCTACCGTCGGGCCTCGCTATTTCGGGTTCGTGACCGGCGGCGTACTGCCAGCCGCAGCCGGCGCCGACTGGTTGTCGACGACGTGGGATCAGCAGGTCGCCCTCGGCGTCTCCTCGCCGGCGGCTGCTGTCTGTGAGGAGACCGTGGCCAGGTGGCTGGTTGATTTGCTGGGTTTGCCTGGGGGCAGCGGCGTCGGGTTGGTGACGGGTGGGCAGATGGCCAACACGACCTGCCTCGCTGTCGCTCGCCGTACGGTGCTCGGTCGCTTGGGCCACGATCCCGACAAGGACGGATTGGTCGGCTGCCCACCGGTCACGGTGATCGTCGGAGCCGAGGCCCATACGACCATCGGACGATCTCTGCGGTTCCTCGGGATCGGTTCGAGACAGGTGATCGAAGTCCCCGCCGATGGTCAGGGTCGGATCGAGGGCGGAGCGGTGGCCGATGCCCTTGCGCTCCTTCCCCAGCGTTCGCCGGTGATCGTCTGCGCCCAGGCCGGCAACGTGAACTCGGGTGCCTTCGACCCCTTCGACGACATCGCCGATGCGTGTGCCGCCCACGGTGCGTGGCTTCACATCGACGGGGCGTTCGGGTTGTGGGTTGCGGCCACTCCTGCTCGACGCTCGCTGGTCGCGGGCCACGATCGCGCCGACTCGTGGGCCGTCGACCTGCACAAGTGGTTGAACGTGCCCTACGACAGCGGTGCCGCCATCATGCGCGACGCGGGGGCGCAGGCCGAGACGCTTCGTCTGTCGGCCCCGTATCTCGTCGCAGGGGAGGAGCTGCGTGACGGCTCGTCGTTCGTGCCGGAGTCGTCACGAAGGGCCCGATGCTTTCCGGCGTGGGCCGCCATCAGGAGCCTCGGCCGAGTCGGGGTCGCCGAGTTGGTCGACACGTGTTGTGACCACGCGACCCGGTTCGCCCAGCTGTTGTCGCGGCACCCCGACATCGACGTTCTGAACGACGTCGTGATCAATCAGATCATGGTTCGACTGGCCGACTCCGACGAGTCGACCCGCGATCTGATTGCTGCCGTCCAGCAGGACGGCACGTGCTGGGCGGGGCCGACGACCTGGCACGGCAAGGCCGCCATGCGGATCTCGGTCTCGAACTGGTCGACCTCGACTGCCGACATCGATCGATCAACCGAGGCGATCCTTGCCTGCGCGCGCCGCCTTCTCGAGCGAGATCGATAGACGCTCCGACATCCAACTCTGTCTCCATTCCTATATCGACTCTTGACTTAGTGTTACGAGAGTCGATAGAGTGCGGTATGCCCAGATCGAAGTCGAAGCCGTCGCAGAAACCACCGGCGAAGCCGCCTCCGAAGGCTGTCGAGGAGTTCCTGCCCTTACCGGCATCGGTCATGCAGATCATCGTGGCCCTCGCTTCGGGCGAGAAGCATGGGTATGCGGTCATGCAGGAGGTCGAGGCACTGTCCGCCGGCGCCGTCAAGATGGGCCCAGGCACGCTCTACGGCTCGATCAAGCGAATGATCGACCAGGGGCTGTTGGAGGAAACCGAATCTCGGCTCGACCCTGCGCTCGATGACGAACGGCGTCGGTACTACAAGCTCACCGAACTCGGGCATCGTGTCGGGTCAGCCGAGCACGACCGGCTCCGACGGCTTGTCTCGGCCGCCGATGCCCGGAAGCTCGGACTTGGCGGGGTGGCTTGAGATGAACGGTGGTTTGAGATGAACGGTGGCTTGTCGTGAACGCCGCCGACGGCATCGGGAAACTGGTGCTGCTCGCCTTTCCCCGCTCGTTCCGCAAGGAGTTCGGCGACGACTACCTGCAGACCGTGGCCGACCTCGGCCGCCACAGCGGCATCGGCAAGAGCCCCTTGGTCTTCCGTATCGCTATCGATGTCCTGCGCACCGCGCCCGCAATGAGAATGGAGACTGCCATGTCAAGGTCCAACGCCAAGCCAATTGCCATCGCCGGAGTACTGGCGACTGGAGTATTCGCCGTCGCTGTCGGCTCTCCCGCCGTCGGGTTGGCGGCCGCTGTCGCCGTGGGGTTGCTCGTGCTCCTCGCGGTCTTCGGACGAGCGGGCAATCGTCCGATCGTTCCCGATCATCGGCTTGCAGCCCGTTGGTATCGATGGGTCATAGCGGGAGCGTGTTCGTTCGCAGTCGGGTTCGGAGTCCTTGCGGTCGACGGGCCCGAGCTGACGTCGGTGGGGTGGACGGTCACCATGTTGAGCTGGGCGACCGGCGTCGTGCTCGTCGTCTTCGGACTGGTGCTCGCCGTTGGACGCCTGATCAATGCCCGTACCGAGCGGATGGCCCCGCGAGGTCATGCCTGATCGCCGTCCAGACCCAGGGCGAACTGGCCGGCGTGTACCAGGGTCTCCTTCATAGTGAAGGGGTGGAACTTGGCCGCCCGCAGGTCTCGGTAGGCCCGCTCGATGGGCGACCCTCTCCGGAAGGCTGAACCCCCAGCGACTTCCATCGCAAGGTCACAGACCTCGACGCCGACCAGGGCGACCTCACGCTTGGCTGCCATGACCGCGGTCACGGTTTCCAGCGAGGGAGCAGGATCGTCGCCGACCAGATGCAAGGCTCCGTCGAGCGCCCACGAGGCGACCTGAAGCCGGTTGGACATCAGGCCGACTTGGCGCTGCACGATGGTGTCCTCCGGCCGGGTGACCGCGGCGACGGCCTGCTCGTACGCACTCTCGGCGACGCCGAGGTAGACACCGGTGATGATCGGCATGGCGACGCTGACGATGACCTGGAGCGCCGGATCGAGCACCCCGTAGGGCCGGTTGGCGAGCACTCGCTCGTCGGGCACGAAGACATCGTCGAACGTGACGTCGTGGCTGGCGGTGCCCCGCATGCCGAGGGCATTCCAGGTCTCGTCGATCGCCACCCCCTCGCTGGCGAACGGAACCGCCATGTTCAGCACCCGCTTGCCCTGGTCGCGGAAATACTCGGCCAGATGGCGCAAAAGGTTTCGTGAGTCCGCAAGCGAATGGTTCTGGCCGATCAGGATTTCGTGATCCGCACCATCCCAGCGCCGCGTCAACAGTCCGCCCGCATTGGCGCTTTTGACCATTTCCAGCCCACCGATGGTTTCGATAAGGACGGACTGTTTCAGCATTGATTGCCCCATCGCCTTTGCTGATAATCGGTCCATCATCGGTTGCGTCAACAAACCCACAATGACCACCAGCGGTATCAGCGCAATCGGCACCAGCACCAGCCAGCCGCCAATCATCGCCATCACCGCCAGCGTCAACAAAATGAATGGCACATCGACAAGAGCCACCAAAGTTGCAGAGGTGAAAAAATCACGTAGTGTTTCCAGCTCACGCATCATCGTCGCCAAGCCGCCGGTTGAGCCGCGCGGCTGATCGAGACGGATTGTCAGCAACCGCCGAAACA
>JAOXNN020034479.1:0-37305 GCA_028571205.2 Hydropsyche betteni | reverse complement strand
CCCTTTTTTCAAATGAACGACCCGAACCGCGACTTTTGATGATGATGATGATGATGGTGATGATGATGATGATGATGGTGATGATGGTGATGATGATGATGAAGATTTTTTTTTTCCTTTTTTCGAGTTCACACAATCGGGTTTTCACATTTTATCGTTTTCCGTTTCTTAACAAATCCATACCCGATGTTATTAACATCGGGCCTATATACTATAAATTTTATAATAAATAATAATTGAACGGTTGACGACCCCGCACGATATGCATCTCCAGATCGAGCATGCGCAGTAATGACCATCACGGCGGCGCACGGTTTCGTTATATTTGAAATTTGTACACGATGTATTTTATCATCAATATTTCGCGAAAGACAGAAAATACATGTTCAAAAATTACTTACAGAAATCAATATATTCTGAATTATGAAACAATTATAAAATATGAGTATCTTTTACAGTAATATATTAGTCTTGAAAGCAGAAAAATAATAAATTTCAATTCGCAAAAACGACTGAAGCCGACTGTAGCATCACTTGTTGACACAAGTGCCACCTAGCGGTAATTTCGTACATCGTATATACGCGAAATTGTGTAGATCGAATTGAAATTTTTTATTGTAAATTAATGTTTTGAACTGAATTTAAAAGTAAAAAAAAAATTATGGAGTATAAAAATGACATCTATAATATGTAAATTTATGTAATTGGTTACAATAATGAAAAATAAATCATAATATGTAACCAATATTTTATTTCAAAATCGTGTCTTCTGAGAGAGGACATCAGAGTGGAAAGCGTTAATATTTTAAGGATACAAATTAATTTTGCAAAAAAAATAGTCAAAAATTTATCGAGTTGTGATGTAATTAAGTAGGGACCAAAAAAAAATGTGTCGTGGTGCATAAGATTCCAAACCTTGTAGTGTTTTGAAACAAAAAAAAGACGTCGCTACATCCCGGACCTTGGAGAAAAATTTAAAATTTATTTTCGCAAAATGGTGACGATTTGAAAAAAAATGTTTTTTTTCTGCCTCTTAACTTTTACGATTTTTTTAAAAATAGTAATTTTTTTCAAAATCCAAGGTTTCAGTCATATACAAATAACATTTCTCAAAATTTGAATAAATCAGTTAATATGTACTCAAGATATCTAAAACGCCAGGTCGAAAAAAGTAGTTTCTAGAAAATCGGAGAATAGTTTCGGGCAGCGTAATTGATTCGTACATTGGGCTTTCACAAAAACAGCTGTAACTAAAATAATCCTAATTTCGAAAATCCCGTTGGGCTCATATTTTTAAAATGTCTAGACTTTAGAAATATGAAAGAAAAAAAATCAATTTTTTAAATTTCTAGACTAGAATACCCCTTAAAAAGTTTGACGTTCGTGGTATTTCCCCCTCCACTTTTCTGGCCGAATGCACAAATGCTTTCGGCGTTCGACGTTCGGCGTGACCGTTGACACTGTAGGATTGCCAACCGTACTATAATATACTAGTATATAGGCCCGATGTTAATAACATCGGGTGTGGATTTGTCAAGAAACGGAAAACGATAAAATGTGAAAACCCGATTATGTGAACTCGAAATGTGTACCCGATTTGAATATTGAATATTTAATTAATAAAATCAAAGTAGTTAATTTGTTATTTGTTTGTGAAATATAGGCTACCCGATGCCAAGTAGTTAGCCGACATCGCCGTCTTCGTCCTGGGATTCTACCCGGCTGATTGTGAATGCAAATTTTTCTTTCGCTTTTCTGTGTGTTCGTATGTGTTGGGGCTAAGTTATTGTGTCTTCGGGTTCTGGTGTCCGAGAATTTTCACGTATAGCTTCCCATCCCGTACACCTTGATCCTTGCTACTTCGAGTCGTCTAAAGGGTCTCCTCCTGCCGGGAGTGTTGGCGTTCGGGCGTCCTTTTGTAACTGTTATTATTGTTAGTTTTTTTTTTTTTGGTCGTGTACTCATGTGAGTACAGTGGGAGGTAATGGGTTAAATCGCGCGCGACTGAATCGCCAGTGGGCGCCTGGCCTTAGTGTCTGTCGGGAGACTTTGTCCACGTCGGTCTATTCCAAGTGGTTAATTTTTTAATATTTTTGTTTTGCAGTCCACTTATAAAAATAAGCCATTCATTTTACTAATCGGCCCCTTTTTGTCGATTCATTGGTCCATTCCAATTAAACACATAATTTGCGGGGTGCTTATAATTTAACACATGATCCGTCGACGAGGTGGTTGTTACCCGGGTCGAGTATTGTCACCGTGGTTGATTGTTGGCAACAAATTGTTGCTGTCTGGGTTGGGTATTGTCACGGGGTGTTATTGTGGCGGATTGCTACGTCATATTTAATTGATTTATTCTTTGACAAGTATATAGGCCCGATGTTAATAACATCGGGTGTGAAAAAAAAAACATCATTATCATCATCATCAAAAGTCGCGGTTGGGTTGTTCATTTGAAAAAAGAAAAAGAAAAAAAAAATCATCATCACCATCATCATCAGCATCATCATCATCATCAGTATTGTTCGGGTCGTTCATTCAAAAGTCGCGGATAAAAAAAATAAATAAAAAAAATTCGCGAGCGTTATTGTGACAGACGGACAGACAGACAGACACACACACACACACACACACAGAAATCCGCTATTATATATAGGGGATTTAACTTTAATTGAGTTCTTTTTTTCTTTTCTCTTTTATTTTTTTTTTAAATTGAGTTTTTAGATTTAATTGGGCGTTTCCTTTTCTGGCGATTTCTCTCTTCTCTTCTTGGTTGCTTTCCGTTTTTTCGTTGGCGTGTCAACATGAATAAATTGGAGGCCGCAATTTTTGAAAGGGATCGACTTCTAGCCAAGTTTATGAAGTTGTGCAAGGAGGCGAGAGTAGTTGGAGATTTTGCTTCGGAGGAGAAATTCCTGGAGCAGTCAGGGAACATCGAGGAGTCCTATAAGGAGTTTAAGGACCACACCAGAAGAATTGTGGAACTGTTGGATGATCAAGATAAAGTGCCGTTGGATTTCTCGACGATGGACAGTGTTGAGGAGATGTATTTGGAGATTCGTTATAAGAGGGAGGGCATAGTAAAAAGCAGAATTCTTCCCGTGCCCGCCCCGAATTCGGCAGCTTGAGGAGCTCTTTTTTTCTCTCATTTTCTTTTTATCTTACCATTTAACGCGTTTTCCTTTGATTTTTATTCAAGGATGTTCGGCGCTGACTTATTTATGTATTCTTGTTCAGTACTTTAGTTTTTAATTATTATTATTATTATCATGCTCGTCCTCGATGGGCCGTGTACATATATATATGCTGGCAACGGTGAGCGTGACCGTTGGCAGCCCTGCGCCAGTGCGAGTTTTGCGTAGTTGACGCCTCGGCATGGCGGCGGCCAACAAATTGTCCGCGCAGGAGCGGCGCGACCTCGACAAGTTCACCAAATTCCTCGCGCTCAAGGCCGTCCAGGTCATCGTCCAGTCGAGGCTCGGAGACAAGCTGCACACCCAGTGCAGGCCTCATGCTGCCTCGGCCACCGACTGGGTATCCCACTCGGCTTTCGCTTACCATTATTCCTTCCCTTCGGATGCCTGACTTCGTACATCTTCGTGCATCTTCGTTAATTTTCGTGACGTTTCACACTGCCATCTGTCACTTTGACATAACCTCCGATTGCTTTGGTTCATGTCCAGGGCCGTATCGAGGTTTTTTTAGGGGGCGCCAAACTACTTTGTATGCTATTTTTTCTAAAACAAGCAGTTAACACGTAAAAATTTCCAAAAAAACAAATTAAAATTGAAGAACCTTAACCCTCTATAACGTAGAATCTATCTTGACGTTATAAGGGGGGGGCTTACTGTATATTTAAGGCTTTCAAAGAATCGATATAGAGATAAGTCTTATAATTTAAGTATAATCTGTGGTTGTTTTTGAAATTGAGAAATTCAAGCGATGTTATGGGCTCGGTCTGTCGGCTTATGACTATGTCGTGAATAAATTGTTTGTTGAAACAATAGTCGCTCTGTCGTGAATTTGCACAATCTCTGGACACTTTTCGAAGCATCGGATCGTTAATGTTATAAAACGTGATACGTCTTATGATATTATGACTCAAAACGAAAACCTCTCGTTCTGTTCGTTGAAAAAACAGTAATCCTTTTGATAATTTGCACAATTTCTGAACATTTTTTGAAACATCAGTGTATTGGAAGTTAAAAAATATTTATGGATTACAGTCTATGGCTGTATGTTGTCAACCAAAATGTCACTAGGTTAACATACCCCCATACAAATTGCTACTTCGTATTCAGTATTTTGAAATTTTATAATATTACATACACTTAAAATCACATTTTGAAATGATATAAACTGAAACTTGGAACTGTTCAACTAGTTTCCAACACGTATATTCCTTTTACTGTGATTTCTAAATTTGCTGCATCGCTACATGCTTCCAAGATACTCCACCACGTACAATACCATGTCATGTTCATTTTGACATTTCATCGGCAAAACACTTTCTTTATTTTTCCCTTTAAAATTTTCGTCGTAACTGAGCGTTTACATTAGTCTAATTTGTTTAGCAGCGTTTGAACAATATTGCTCACGTCTCGACGCACTGTATTTAGCTAATTAAATCGAACTGATGTGGATGGTCGGTATGTGTAAAACATTCAACAGGATGTGTTTTACAATTTCACCGCAAATCAGTGATTTACAGCTGATTGTATCGTATAATTTCTCATTTCTTCTGGAGAGATCAGTAAATTTCCCAATCACAAAAGAATTTATTATATTTCGCTTTGCCTTTGAGTGTTTTATGATATATTTTTTTCAAAAAAATTCTTTAATACATTTTAACGTAAAAATTGCAATTGAAAATTTTTTCTATTATTCACGTTTATCTTTTCATTACAGTTCAGTCTGGCCGTTCAAGATATTCCAGATGTTTCTGCAGAAGCCAAAAAAGTTTTACAAGGCGACTCAATAACAAGCCGACTACCACTATGCGTGGAAATATCTCTGAAAACAGTAGATGGCGATCAAATGATCTTAGAAAATTGGACTCTGGGCGTTTTGCAGGATCAATGCGACCCGTCAGTCAAAGTCAACTGCACCGTTTACAATAGGATGAATATTATGCTAAAGTCTCTCATCTGCGTGACGAGAATAACACCCGCTTATAAATTGTCGAGACAGCAGGGAACAGATTCATACGTGATTTATTACAGAATTTATTTAGGAGAACCTCAGTATCATAATTTAGGTTTGTTTAAATGTATTTACTTATTTTACTGCATGCAGTGCGTTTGCGTATTCGTTAATTTTCAGGTAATGTTATTTATATTGTTACCACACTGACTTAAATTGTGTATGTATACACACATGATATATACATATACATAGAATATAATTGCATAAACATTTCCTATACTGCGCAAATTGAAATGTTGACTTTCAGTGTAAATAATATCCAAAACTATTTATTGTTGATTTCTGCTAGTAAATTTTTTATGTTACTTAAGTCTATGTGCAATTTTTTGGCGACTCGTCTTTTATATGGATACGATCTGATCGCCAAAGAGCAGAACGACTCTCATTATCTGCTGTTGGAAACATAATAGTAGTTCGCCGATATTTTGGATTAAGTATACTGTGACTAATTTATTATTTTTTGCGTTGATATGTGCTTTACAATTTCCATTTGAATAATAGAATGTATTGTCAAATGTGCGTAATTTTGCTGTCTCAATTATATAGCGTTAATTATAACTATGTAACATTCTTTTTGATACCTTTACAACTTTGTTTTTGTTGAATATTATTTAAATAAATAAATTTTTAAAAGCATATTTTTTGTGCTGATTGATATATACAAAACAATTATTTTAAATTTGCTGTGTATAATAAAGATTATTTTTAGTTATTTTCTTGTGGTTGATATGTTTTAATACTCCAATCACCGTGAACAAATTATTAATCATAATAATGTATTTATAAAACGTTTCCTGTTGACAAATATTAGATTACGAACAAAAATAATGCCCCTACTTTAAGAACTATTTGTTTTATATTAAAGCCTCAATTTCACTACGTTTTTTTTCAATTCTGTTTATTTTTTTGATCTTGTATCATTGCATGGTTTTGTTAACTGAATTTTAATTATATCAAAATAAATAGTTTTAAAGAACAATATCATATAATAATATTAGAAGTATATCTTTTTAACTCTAATAGATCATTTTTGTTTTGAATCAAATCTTCCTCATTGTATTGAGGATCTAAATTTATTTTTAAAACTGATCAATTTTATCAACGAAACGCTTTCCAACAAAATATTATAAATACGTTGGACATAATAAAAAATTGTGGGCTTCAAACTTCAACATTTTTCATTATAAATAAAATGATGGCTATTTACGTGAAATCTAGACATTGGTTTTTTTTGAAATGCTTTTTTTTTGAAATGCTCTTTTTTTAGAAATATTATTAATTGTTCCTTTACAGGAGACGGTTATCAGCAGGCTAAGGTCGGACAATTGTGTGGTCCTCTGGGGACATTGTATCTATCTGTTGCTTATAGAACTAAAATGACTATGACTCCCGTTCATACCCAACAAGGAACATCGATCATGGTCAAGAGTGACCATTTTCACTCGGATCTGAGTCCCAAACATATACGATATAACAAACAAAGGTTTTTTCACATTCATTTTACTATCCGAAAAGAAAATCCTCTATTTATTTTTAGTAAACGTTAACATTTCAATGTATGAATATTAAATTTTCTTAAAACCAATGATATTTATCGATATTTTATGTGTGAAAATTTCACAGTAAAATATTGAATGAATAGGGGGTTTTTTTCATAAATTTTAAATGTTTTGTTTTTTCTTTCTCAGTTAGATTCTCGAAAGACACATCATAAAAGTCAACGGTCAAATCTATTATTTTTTATTGTGTTGATAATCGTTTTTATTATTCAACAACTCAACTTTAAATAACTTATAAAAAACCAATCAAATATGAAAAAAAAAATGTATTTCTTGTCAAGACAATCATACAAAAGTTTTCCCGTGTTTGTTTCTTTTTTGAAAATTTTATTTCAATAAACTTAAAAATTTTCAATTAAGTAATTTCCATAATTCATTTCACTAATTGACTTTTCAACTTAACCGTCTCAATATCAATTTTGTGGCTCGAATAATGTACGCTAACATTTCTTTGTTTTATATTTTTGCATAAGTAGTGGCTGCGATAGTCGATTTCGTAAAGATCATACGGAATTTTGTGCTGTGACATGTCCTAAATAAGCTATAAATATAAATGTGATTTATCTTAACTCCGAACAAGGTCGTTTGACCCACATATTATGTAAAAAATAAAATTTTATTGCAGAGTTTAAATTATATTTCATTGCAAACAAAATACGATTGCCCAAATTTCCGTTTCACTTTGTCAAATCGATTTTCGTAACCGTTTGTTTTTTTTTGTCAGAAATATTTTCTTTACTCGACCTCACTTCACAATTGTATTGTTTTCGATTTAACCCTTTAATTGTAGTTATGACGTATTTTTTTAAATTATTATCTTTATAGTTTTAGTCCAAAGAATATATTTCTGCAATTAATGGGTTAAATGTTTTAATTTTTTTTTATTTGTTATGTAAATATACGAAATTTATTTCTGTGTATTTTCATTAATTTAAGATTAAATTGGGACTCAACGATACACGAGGAATGTAAAAATTCAATCAAGGAAGAAAAGACTTTAAAAGATTTAAACACAACTAATTTGAGGTATATTTGTTTATTTGGTTTTATTTTTCGATTTTTATTTTATTTTTTTATTTTGAAATTATTGTGGAGCCTCGACATTGATATTGAAATTAATATAGATTTTCATTTGATACCAATAAAATAAATTCACGAATAAACCATGTTTTTGATTGTTATCAAAATTATGGTGGAATAATTCTTATTAAAATATATACGTAAAGTTCTTTTTCAGTGATAAGAAAAAAGTCAATCTAGATAAACCGATGAAAGTCGGAGCATTCGTTGACACAACCAAAGTGATGCAGTTCAAAGAAACTGACTTCATTTTGCCTGAAGATCCTCCGTTCAGTTGGTTGTTAGAAGACCCAAGAAAGGCAAAGCATTGTTAAATTCAACACATTATATTAGTTTTATATTATTGTTATAATACTGATAATATTTCTTTACAGAAAGGAGACAATTATGAATTTCCAAAAACTGATTCTGGCGAAGATCAATTCAATTTCAAAGACGACGACAGTGAAAATGTGAATGATGACGATCTTCGAGACTTGCAAGAGAATATCACTCCGGAAGCTAGGACTTCAATTTGGTCCATTGGTCCCGATGACGACAAATTCATGAAGGAATTGGTAATGTTCATTTTAATCTTTATGTCAAGTCAATACAGCATCGAATACGCCCAATTCTACCGATCACTTAACAAACTCGTTAAAATTATCTTAACCCTGTGTACTCTTGAGAATTTTCCGAAAAGTTTCCAGCAACTCTGGTTTTTTCAGTAAAAAGTGAAAATCAAATGGAAAACTCTTTAAAGTTATTTTATATTTTTTACATACTTTAATTTTTAAAATTAATTAACATATGGAATTTTTAAAACAATCTCCTGGGTGCAAATTGACTGTTGATTTCAAACATATTTAGGGCTATATATGCAAATAAAACCTTTTTGAGAGTTGAAACAATTAATTTACATAAATATGTACAGTAAAAAAACCAATAAATTTCGTGTTTTGATTGAACTGTAGCCTGTCGGAATATGCAAGGTACATCACCTTGATGATCAGTGGATATTTTTTTATTTTACGTAGTATAGTGTTTATTTTTTTCATTATCACGGCATAAATGATGAAAATCGATTCCTGAGGATTTAAATTACATTCTTGATCAAATTTTATATAGTATGTAGGTATGGTGCCCTTTAAAATTTCGAAAAAAAAATTCAAGTGATTTGACACAGTTGCGGGAAGCAAACGGTTGTCGAGTCACACTCGACATGGAGTGCAAAAGTTACCTATTGTGCCGATATTTTTTCACAAAATTTTGACCAAAGTGTAGCATTTTTTTGATTATACTGACAGTCATTTTCTTACTTCTTATTTTACTGTTATTTGTATAGCTCGTTATGTACACTATACTGCAATTTATGGATAAAGTTAAAAAAAAAATGAGGAGTTTGACTCATTATTTCTACTTTTGTTACGCATGACGAGTCAGACTCGTCGTTCTGGCACAATGAGTTTAAGATCTTGCTTCATAAATAAAATTTATTATCTTTAGCGACGTTTTTAAAATTTGTATATAGAAGTATTTGCGTTCGACTGTTAACCGTGGCAAACTTGCAGCACTGTCCTTTTGCGACTGCCGGTCCTGTTGGTGAACTCGCCAAATTCTACCGTGAATGCCATCAAGCGCCCCCGCTTCAATCGTTCATGGACAACGCCACTGAAGGCAACGACTCTCCGTCAAAACCTGAAGACCCGACGGCCGACATCACCAAGCAACTCGAAATGTTCGAAATTTCACTGCTCGAATACGACAAAATGGTCACGTCCCTGTGTCAATCGCCGAACAATAATTGAATGAAATCCGTCGAGTGGACAGATATATTTTGTGTACAATCTTTTTTCACATTTGTATTTTCATAATTGTAAATTTTAGTGACGGGCGCGCGTTGTATAGCTTGGTGATTTGTGCAGTGTATATTAAAGGAATCTTGTTTGGTTGAAATCGTGGTGATTTATCAGAGGAAAAGTCGTACAGGATCAAACACGGCAGTTTAAAATTGAACATATGTATTGGATTCGCCGAATTTGAAGACTGCGAGAAAAAAGAATTGTATGTTAATTGTATTCAAGAAAATAGTTCTGCGTCGAATCATATCTGGCCACTTAAACGTTTTCGAAATTTGATTTGAAACCAAACTTAGGGATAGGTAAATGTTTGTCAAAACACTACTTTCTGTGAACTACTTAAATGTAAAATTATTATATTAAGACAGCTTAATTATGTTTTAATATCAAGTGTATAGATGTATAGATTATTGAAAATATAATGGAAAGTTGTGTAAATATATTTATTATTAATTCTATTGATGTTTTTCAAATTTTTTTTTGATTTGAGTCTTAATATGAAGTTTGTAATTTTTTTTCAGTACTGAAAGAATTATTTTAAAAGACTGAATCGATTTATTAACCTAAGTAAATTCTATGTCAATTTTTTTTAAATATAGTAAATTGCTTAGTTATTTATTTGATTACTTGTTCCTTTTAATTATTATGTTAGATTTTAAAGATTACATGTCACATTTCGCTATTGAATATATTCGAATTTCAATGCGTCATGTTTGGAAACATCTTCCGCATTCAATAATAAAGCATAAACATTAAACATCATCCATAAACTTGAAATATTCAATAGTGGAAGAGTTATTAGATTTATATGTCACAAGTGCAAATTGACACAAGTTTATGATATTTTACCAATGTTTATTTACACTTAAATGTCAACTTAGACATGAGTCTATAGTCGTTTGACATTTTTCAAAACTATTATCAAAGATGAATATTCATCAGCAAGATTTGCTTATTTAAACCATCAATATGATGAAATTGTAGAGTTTATAACAACCTCGCTCGGGATGGCTGTCCTTAAGTTTATATGATGATGATTGAAATGTCGGAAACAGGTTTTATTTTGTTCATAAATAAAAATGTTAAGTCTTTTAAATGACCGAGCGCATGTAATTAAATTCAATCTTCAATAATTAATTTTCACGATATACACTATCCCATCGATAATTTTGATGGGCCGTATCACAATTTGCTGAAATTTTATCATGTTAAGTTCTATTTTTGATTCAAATTGTGAAAAAATTCACGTTCAATATTGTTTTATTTACAAACTGTAGTCAAATGCACACTCATACACTGTATTAAATGTGTAGATAACTAAGTGTACATTAGGTGCTATACTTAAAATGACCCATTATTTTGATAAACGGAACAACTGACATGCATAAAAAATACATCTTCAGTATTGTTGTAGAGCACCTTTTCTGGATTTTCCATATTAGATTTTATTTTACATTAATTTTATCGCTAAAGTTCAGATAATACTAACGCTAACCATCACATTATTTTGAAATATAATGGATATTCACGAATGCAAAAGTTTATTTTATTAGTATATTCGACCTTTTCGAGGACCACCTCTCTTTATCCATTTCTTTTATGAATCGTAAAAAAAAAGCTTTTATAGTTAAATTATATTATATTACGCTAGTTAGATATTTATCGAATTTCATAATGCCTTCAACCCATTATTTAAAAGATGTATTTTGTGTTGAAAATGAAATCTATGATTTTCAAAGCATTCAATTTTTATATTTTTTTAAACTGGCTCGTTGTCGTATATATTTAACATTTTTGTAGTCAACGGCTTAGCCTTGTTATTGATCACCATTATTGGAGATTACCGTTGGCATGGTTCGTTTAGAAAGGGATAATTTCGGTATTTAGTTTCTTTAGAACCACCTTCCCATTATTACCTTATAGCAGGGCATAATTAGAAAGAATATACAGAATGCTGACGGAAAATCCTAATGGTTTTATTCCACGATTGACGATGCATAACATAATGTGTAAGATTTAGTTGTGGCATTTCAACGTGTCAATTATTTATTTAAAAAGTATAGTTTTAAAGGAAATGTTTTAATCACTCCAAGTACTTATGCTTAATTTTGAAAAAACTTGTAACGAACATGAAATGTTCTTCAAATATACATTTGCTTTGTTTATAATTTTGTTTTCATTTAGAATAGTTGAGGTTTCTTAGAAATATTGGAAACGTTTAAATTGTCAAAAATGAATATAAATACTTAATCTTAGGGCCTTTATATTATATTATACAATCATCTATTTTGTTCTGTTTAACATTGACAAATTTTATTATGTATAAGATCTATATATATTTTTTATTTTACAAAATTCTAGTTCAAATTAATATTTGTAGAGAACAATAGTTTAACCCTCCATTATTTGTGTGGCGTCTCATATACTAATGGGCGTAAAAACGAAAATATCTTCGAACCAGAAAAGTTAGAAATCTTTCTTTCCGTATATCTTTTTCGGAACATTTTCCCAATATCGAATGATGTTTGTGGAATTTTTGGTAATATATAATTTTGAATCAAACAGAAAATGATACAAGTTTTTTCTTAAGATAGATATTAAAAATGATTTTTTCCGTTTTCTAATAATTTAGTTTGTGAAAAAATTTTGTGCAGAATCGATTTGTTACAATTTTATAACCGAATTGCTAAAATACTTGGAATTATATATAAAAAAAAAAAAAAAATTTCTTTTACGAATTTTTCAAAATTATAATTAAATATTTTATTATAATTAAAATTATAATGTCCAGTAGATGTTACGTGAATAATGGAGGGAGATACATAGATATACAAAAAATAGTCAAGTACAATTGTTCAATTTTCACAAATATTTTTATTTTATAAAACTAACCAAAATGAATTTTATTTTGTATAACTAACAAAAATGATTTAATTTTTCTTGTTGACGATTTTTTCTTTCGAATTTTTCCAATGTTATTAATATATAATAGGTCATTTAAAATACTGTTGTATCCGATAAAAATTATTACTTTAGTTTGCTATTAAAATGAAATTACAATAAAAAACCTCTTTTATTCACCTTTCTGAAAATCCTCATATGAAAAAAATATCACTTTACGGTTATATTTCTATAAACTGTCTCCGATGTTAACTTACATTATACTTTATTACGCAGATAAAACAGTTTTCAAACCTTATCAATCTTAAAGATATAAGACATAGATGGAATCAAGAGCGATTTTAGAAATGAGTTTTAAGTATTCAAATTACCTTCTAACTGCAAACATTGATAACAAAAAATACAAGATCTTTTATAAAATGTATTTTGTGGATAATATATTTTGTAAGGTTTCACAAAAGAAAAACAAATTTGAGATGAAAAATTTATTTATTTATATAAATAAAATATTTACACAAGCACGCAAGAATGTGAAAATTTGTTCGATGTAAATGCTAGATAGATGATTCTCGAGTGTTAATAAATTTTAAAAATTACGCTACACAAAAACTGAACATTCGTTGCACAACATCTGAGAAAAACTTTACAATGACAAAAAAATCTTAATGTCTAATTGAATATTCTTAATTGTCTAATTCAAAATACATTATACAACTTATCAATTACAATAAAAATAAGGAATAATATTTAAGGCTTTTGTTGAACTCGATTATAGATATTGCTTAATCGTAATCATTGTCTTGCATTAGCGGCTGGTTGTCTTCTTCATTGGTCTCTTGCTTTTTGGTTTTTGACACTTTGGATAGACCATCGTAAACGAGACGTTCTGACAAACTGGAAAAATTCAAAATATAACATTCAAATATGTGTATATTAATATAATTTACAAATACATATGTCGATATAACTCACACTTCAGGTTTGGTATAATCGTTTGGAGTTACAGAGAAATACGGATTCGCTGAAGCCGGCCTGAATTTATATCCAGTCAAAACGAAGAACACGAAAGTCGCCATACCTTTGAACATTTCGTCCAGCCATGAATATTGAAATGCAACCATTTTCTGAAATTAAAATAACATGAAAATAGCCTAATTTATAGAAGTATACTTATAAAAATATTATATTACTTTGAGCAAATAAGCAATCATTCTAGTGGAGTAAATGTAACAAATAACCATCAAATAAAAATGTCTAAATAGCTTCAATTTCCGTAAGTTGATCAAAGCTTTTCCGTCTGTAGTTGACGCATCTTGTAAATGACTGATTGACCTGGAAGTAAGCGGCGCGTAATAACAAAAATTTCTTTGAAATTAAACCTAATGTCGGCTGAATATAATCCAATGCCATCATATCACAAAAATGAAGTGTTCTTAAGGCTGTGCCAAATGAGACTATTAATACCATTTTGAAATCATATAAAAGCATTGGTTTACGTCTAATTGATTTAGTAAATTTACCAAACTACAGGCAAAACTATAGCAATGCAACACAATATGTCAACGACAATGAAGATGTAACTCCATGCGTTATATTGAACGGCACCTTCTTCGCTTTCTTCAATGATTATTTGAGCTACATTAGCGACTACCTAAAACAAAAAACCAATCGATCAAAAAAAAAAATTCCATTGATTCATTCATTTAAATCTGATAATAAACAAGACCTGTAACGGAATGACGATCATAAACAATTTTTTATCTCTATCTGACAAAATATGTTTGATAAAGTTCCATCCAGTTCCAATCAAGACTATGGTGATGAACATCAAAGCTCCTTTAAAACTACAAACATAATAAATGTTATAAAACACTGGAGTTTTTGTTGAAACTAATCATTGTGTCACTACAGATCAACAATCACACGAAATTATTGAATCAATGAAATAATAATACACTCGGGCCTCATATAACAAAATTTTGGAACATGGTTTTAGAAAAAAAAAACCAATTAAAATGAGTTAGGTAATGCTTTACTCAGGTACATAAATTATTTATTATAAAATTTGGATTTTAACATGAAATAAATTGCATTATAAATGCTTGAATTGAGATTCTTAGTGAATTTCATGCGTAATTCAAGTATTATAAGTGCATAATGATTTTCTTCAAAGAATTTCGTGTGTAGTTCGAAAGTTATATTTATCAATTTTTAACCATATCTTAAAAAGCTAAAGGTTTACATTTTGTCTATTAGTACCTTTGGTCATTTGAACTGTTAGCATGTGCAAATTTAGACAATCTAAGGGAAAATTATTTATAAAACTAACAAATACAACCTCTACACAACACGCACACGTAAATTCGTTAAGAAACCAAATTTGCAGACTCATAATGCATAAATTACGCATAAAACTCATTGATAATTTAATTTAAGCCCCTATACTGCATTTTATCTAAATAAGTAAATGTATATTTTCTGTATTATACTCTACTTTAATATTAACTTCAAACCTCGTATAACACAGATTAGTTTTACATAACATTTTTGTGGAAACATACAACTGTGTCATAGTGAATGTAGCTTTCTAATTGTTATAAAAACATATATGTGATTGTTATGTCTATAATGAACACATTGTTCTTTATAATTGACCATGAAAAAAACATACAGATGAGTGATATAATACAGAATAGCCCAAGCTGGTACGTGTTCGCCCTTGACTTCTAAAAAGTGATAGTTGACACCGTGTAAAGCTAACGAAAGTGTTTTGAAGAACACCAAAGTGCACATCAAAATGTGGATCCGGTAAACGGGATGACGGCTCGTACATAAAATGTAAGTCCAAAAACAACCACTCAACGCAAACAACATAGACATCAACCCGTAGAGAGTGGGCAACGGCATATCCCCAGCCGACAAAAAGTTGTTTTCGTTGCTCTCGTATATTTCAATCTGAAATTGTATTAAATCATTGGAAAAAACAACTTTAAATATATAATATAATTTTTTTAATGCAGCATATCTTTGATTCAACTATTTTTCTGAAACACTTTTACACTAAATTGAACCGAAGATCTACTTTATTTTATAACCGTGAAATGTAACAGGGGTGATGGCGTATCTGGACAGTTGTGAAAGTACAAATTGTAAAATCCTTCTTCTTTGACTGATGCGATGTGAACGGCGAACTGAAAAGGTAAAATAATTTTTTTATTTTAAGTCAAAATACTTCACAAGAGTTACGAAAATAATCCACCATAAGAAAATATAAAGTTTCCTATTTTAAATACATACTGTGACATTATAAAAGTTGAAATTTCGGTTTTTCTCTTTGATAATAGGCACAGCTAAATTAGCGCAGGCAGGATTGACATGTTTTTTTGAAACATCAACTTTCGAATCATTCTTCGGATCTTTGTACTGACTGTTTGCATCTGAAAGAACATGAAAACAAGTTTAAAATGCGGCACATACTTACCAACATATTGATGGAAGCTTCAGAGCAAAAATAAACAAAGGCAATAACGCAAATGTACATTAAAAACTCGCAATGATAATAACTATGATATAAATTAACGTTGATATTTTATTGTGTTTAAAACGCATTGCAAAAAGTATTAACGGGATCCGCTCGAGTTACCTCGCCGTCGCCTCTGCGGCATCAAAAAGTATTGCTTTTTTGGGGGTTCAATAGGAATTTGAGATCTATTCGGATACAGATGAAAGGCTTCGATGCTTTCTCCGCACTGCACTTCCATTCTGAAAATACAAAAGAGTAAAAATATCATCTGTTCATCTATGAAAGTGCATATCGATCCGATTGACACTCACTTCAAAGATTTGAGATTCATCTTGAAATAGATGATATCAGGGTGTTGTGGAGTGTCTATGTTGTTAGGATAATCTATGGGACAATTGTTCGAGTGTGAATCCCAATAAGGTCTCATTGCGTCATTCAATGAACGGTCCAAAGTGAATCCGTACTGAAAACAAATTTATCATATTGAAACTTAAATTACGGGATGTTGGTTTGATAAAAAAAAATCACATAGCAGCACAGAAAAATAAACACAATTTAAATTTAATGATTGCATATTCAATGAAAAATTCTGAAGCTAAGCAGTGAATGATGTATATAGTAAGTATGTGAAAGTGGTTGCATATTTAAAAGAAAAACTTGACCAAATGATATAGAAAAATGTTTAAAATAGTGAAAACTTAGGTATTTGCATCTCTATTTGATAATATAAATTTATTTTTTATGCAGATCAAAAGCCTTGTTTCCTATACTTAAATTCTTGTTTATTTAGTCTTCTAAGTGTAAGCGATAAAAGACAAAGACTTACAGTTCCATCTAAATCATCTTCAGGTAATAAAAAATCGGATAATTTCACTTCTAAAATTCCTCCTTGATAAAAACCGAATGTGCTCAAAGCTATGTATCGACGATCGTCCTCCTGAAAAATTTTTTTTGCTGTAGATTTAACAAAACATTGGTAATCTCGAATTCAATAAACACAACAAAAATACATATTACATAATATCATTGACCTTGCGTCTTTATGAAATGTTCAACATTATATCCACATTATGAAAACACATCAAAGTAAAGTAAATCAAAATAATATAACATTATTCAAAAATTCAAATAATTGTAAAATAAAGTAAATCACGATTAAATTATTCAAACATGTGTAACTGTTTGCATTGTAAATAGACTTTAAATACGATAAGTTTTATAATATAAAACAAATTCAATATTTTTAATTTCAATAATTAAATCAAATGCAACGTAGTACAGTTAAATGCCTATATTTGAGCTGTTATTTTTGTAAATGGCATAAGTTCACTTTTCTATAATGGGAGATATTTAAAGGTTTGCGGTTGCATATAAAAATATTGACACACAAATCAGTTTTTCACTAACATCCTATCGAATGTTTCCTTTTTATAAAAATTAGAATTTACTTCGAACAAATAGATAGTGCACAAAATGTATATATGTTATAGTTTGGGTGACTACTTCGTTTGTGTACGAAAAAACTAGTCTGTTTAAACACTTTCAAAACAGCTCTAGTCTAATTGTTGGTGTGATACGACAAATTATGATACAAATTATGACAAGCATGATACTTATGACGTCTGTTTTTAGTTTAGACGCAATTATATGTAGGTAAAATTTGACAGTCGACATTCAAACTAAAATCTATAGTTTGAGTATATCCAAACTAGTATGGGTATAAATAAACAAAAATGAACACTTGAACTGTGACATATATATAAAAATGGATGTTTGTATATATATTTGACATCGCTTCACTCCTACACTGTTCGACCGATCACTATGAAAATTGGCATGTTTATGTATTTTTTGTCGAGAAAGTTTTTACATCATTAAAACCAAAAAAAAAAAACAGTACGAAGAGTCGAAGATCTATCGTTCGTTATATTTAGTTGCCTTGGTTACGCAATTCATAGAATCATATCAAGTCGTCATAAGACAGACTGGCAGGACAACGTCTGCCGGGTTCAGCTAGTTTCATATAAATTGTATTATAGCGAGCGGGTTCCCGAATCATGAAAGTTGACGTAGCGTCATCATTATCTAATCAAATGTTTAAATCTTGATTGTAATGTTTAAAGAGACGTCGGTTTCGAACCCGCCAATGTCGGCGTTGCCGGTTTTTTTAAGCTGATAGATTAGCCAACGATTCAATAAATGACTAGGCATACTTTTAGGTTATTTAAGGCCAAGGAGGTATAGTTTTCGAATTTTATCCCGTCATCGAATTTTAATAATTTATTCCGAGTGTTTGTTATAAACTATTCATTGACACTCAATTTTGTTTGCTTTATGGTCAAAGCGCCTACGTTTAGTGATTCATAAACTTTGGTTCGCGGTTCGAATACGCGATGTTGAAACATGGACCGATTTAGATAATGTTTTATCAATTCAAACTATTTTTATACACTTGTTACTATAGACAGCTTGTTCAGGTTGAATCCAGATTAATTTAACTGAATTTAGATTGATCTAGATAAGCCAATCTAATTCGTTGATATTAATAAGGCATGGTTTGGAATTATCATTTGAGAACACCGGTTTCAATGGATCACAGAAGTTAAGTGATAAATAGCGCGGTCAACAAATGGACATGATCACATTGCGTTGACCTGTGAGATCGTTAACCCTCAAACTCTTTATAAGTCTAATATCTCATAATAAACACAGATTTATCATTATTGTACTATAATTTGCTATTAAATTACGATCAATGACTCAACCTTAACGAATGCACTAGTTCCCACCGATCATTAAAGTTAAGCAGCATGCGATGTGTTCAATGAATGGATGAGCATGTTTTGACTTAAAAACGTTCACTAATTCGTGGTTTTCAATATACAAACCCATCAAGGACACTTTTTCTTGATTATTGTTTAATGTATTCGATATTTTTTTTTATAATATATTGAAAAATGATTTTTTTGCAATGAACATTATATCGGCAGTAAACTAAAATGACAATGTTTTCGACTCATAAAATACGATGTTTTTTTGTTTTTTAAAAATAACAGTTTTTTCTCACGAATGAAAATAATTGCCAAATAATGTTTTTAACAATAATATTATGTATATTTTATGTTTGGAATTGAAATTTACTGATTTATCGAATAGTATCATAAGAAAAAACATTCAGAATGGTATTACATATTTAAAATAGTATAATTGAAATTGTTTAGAAACTACAAAAGCAAATCTATATATATAAAAATGAATCGTGGCGGGTATTTGGTCTGGACAAAACTCAAAAGCTGCTTGACCGATTTGTGTATTTATTTTTTTTATTTTATTCGCTTTAATCAATTCGCGGTTTATGAAGAAAAATAATAGGGAAATTCCTGAAGAAAAGCTAAAAAATTACGAAAAATGACGGTACACTTCGCAATCCATCCGGCAGTTGTGTTGTGAAGATTGTATACAATCAGGAGCATTTTGTCTTCAATGTGTTTTTGAAATAAAAAAATAATTTAATTAATTAATTTAACAACAATGCAACCATTTTAATGCAATCGGTACACCGGTGGGTGCAGAACGCTTATTCGAATCGGAAATCGGGAACCGGGAACGGGAATCGGGAACCCGAGCAACGCCGGGTACCACCGCTAGTCTATATAAATAAAAGTGATCGTGTGTGTTAGTTATGCATACCTTTACCGTTTATCCGATCACCATGAAATTTTGTAAATATATTAGTTACACATTCAGAAAAGTTTGTGTTATCAAAGTTATTTTACAACTCGATCTGACGCTATTTTAAGATGAAACGCAAGGTCAGGTACCCGAGCACGTCGCCCGAACAACGCCGGGTACAATCCGCTAGTAACACACAAAAAAATTAAAATATCTCAAACATATTGATACTTCTAACCCCCATATAACATCCCCCTCCCTACATCATTCAATAATTGTCTGAAAATATTTAAAAAAATGAAAAATCATCAAATTTTCGATTGATTAGTTAAGTGACAGATTTGAAATTTTATTAATATTCTGAAATCATTTGGCGAAAGATTTTTTTTAATGTTCCTATAGAATAAAAATTTATATTCTGCAATACAGTAAACCCCCCCTATATCATTCAAATTCATATATATTTGAAACAAGCAGTTAACACGTAAAAATTTCCAAAAAAAAATTCAAATTCAAATTCAAAAACCTTTACCCCCTATAACGTGGAATCTATCTCGACATTATAGGGGGGCAATTCAACAACCAATCCCTAAAACTTCCATCAAAAATTCCCAACACACCGAACCGATAAAAAAAAACACCGCCTCGACCCACCACCCATCAAACCCAGCACACATTAAGAAGCCATCGCTCCGGCGGCTAACTAGCGGTAACGGCGACCCAGTCACGGAAAACCGGGTCGCATTTCACCCAGATTACTTTCTCCCAACGTTTGAGAACCGCTGCCCGCGCACTAACCATCATATATAGTGGACAACAATCGGGCTGAAGTAGGCTCAGTGCGCGTACGGCGACCGCGCGACTCGCACGCGACCCGTCTGAGTTTGTTTTTACGATATATACGTGTGCGCATTGTAAATCACGAGATATATAAAACGAGAGGCGTGCAACAGCACGTCCCACTGGCACACTTTTCGAGCCGATCCGGCCCGGAGGAGACCTGGTGGCTTCTGAAGGTTCAGGTGGACTTGAGGGTTTCAGAAGTAAGTTCCGGGAGAAGGGCTTTCAGGGAGGAGTGTGTTGGGGGGGGGGGTTCGGTTTCGAGTGAGTGGGGAGTGAGGCTGGTCTGGAAGTGTTGAGGGGGAATTGGCTTTTGGGGTGAACCGGTCGTTGGTTTAGTAATTGTCTGAAAATTGGAAAGAAAAAATTAAAATTATTGAATTTTTGATTGATTGGTTAAGTGGCAGCGGTGGAATTTTATCAATGTTCTGAAATCATTTGGTGAAAGATGGTTTTATTTATTCTATGAACGTTTCTATAGAATAGAGTAATCCCCCCTATAACGTCAAGATAGGTTCGACGTTATAAAGGGGAATTCAGGAAATCAATAAATGAAAAATTTTCTTTTTTTGGATATTTTTACGAATTAATTTTTTTTTTCAAATAAATTTGAAAAAAAAAAATTTAAAAAAATTAAAAAAATGACGTTATAGAGGGGACGCCGCAGACAATATAAGGGGGATTACTGTAATAATTTAAATTCCGCAATACAGTAAGCCCCCCCCCCTATATCGTTCAAATGTATTCAAATTCATTTTTTTTTCAAATGCATTTGAAACAAAATGTTTGACACGTAAAAAATATCAAAAAAAAGAAATTAAAATTGAAAAAACTTAACCCCCTATAAGCGTGGAAACTATCATGACGTTATAAGGGGGGTTATACTATAAATATTATACAATACATTAAACCCCCCTATAACGTTTGCGGTGTTTTTTTCCTATAAAGTCGATCCCCTTCAATAACGTAAATTTTTTAAATTTGTTTCAAATGCACTTGAAGCAGGCAGTTAACGTGTAAAAGTTTCCAAAAGAAAAATTAAAATGTTTCATTTATTGATTTCCTTCAACTCAAAAAAATAAAATTAAAAACTCTTAAATAACGTTCTTATGACTTCAAACCTATCTTGACGTAATATGGTGGTTTACTGTATTTTTGATGTATAATTTGATGATGATTTGAATATAAATTTTCTACATTGAATATTTTAAAAACTAATTATACATAAAAGCTCATTTAAAATATACGCGATAATTTTTATGAAACGTTGACACGTTTATCAAACGAAAATGTGAACAAATTATAATGCAATTCATATATACAGTAAACCCTCCTGTAACGTCAAGATTCCACGTTACAGGGGGTCAAGGTTTTCCGATTTTAATTTTTTTTTTACATTTTTACGTGTTAACTGCTTATTTCAAATGCATTTGAAAAAAAATTTAATTTGAACGATATAGGGGGACGGGGACGTTATAAGGGGGTTTACTGTAATCATATCGATACAATTAACAATTCAACATCACATCAAATTTAACGCATCGCATCCTCGACGAATCAGACCGTCTAATCGAGCGCTAATTGACGAAAAAACAGTAATTAAAATTCCAAAATGTCAAACGAATCACTTCCAAAATATATAATATACAAGCCGTAAACAACTTTCACGTCTTATTCCGCGCCGAAGACACTCCGTGCAATTTGTGTTTGTTTTCAAAATAAACTCTTTGTTAACCGAGCCGGCTTTTCATCTCGTTTCATTCAACGGGAAAAATTCTAGAAAGTCTCGGAATAAGAATCGACCGGTTTCTAATTTTGAAAACGTCATAGATGCACACGCACGGAGATGCAACGCGACGGAAACGCGCATTTTGGACTTCGAGAGAATCCAAAATGGGATTTCGGTTCGAAAGCGCGATCGAGGAATGTTCGAACGGGACTTTTGACGAAAGGGGACGAGTCGGCGGGAAAAATTTTCGAATCGATTCGGTTTGTGTGTGTGTTTTCGTTTGCGTTTTAATAAGATTCGCATTTGTGAAATTTCGCTTTTGCACCATATCGTTTCATCCGAATAATTTAGGATTGTTCGCGAATTGTGAAAAGTTGCCGATTTCGCAACGGCTATTATTTTATTATTGAAATTTTAATTATTTCAAGATTTCGTTAGGTAATATTACGAAATTTATTATGTGTTATTCAACTCAGCCTATTATTATGTTTTTTTTTTAATATATATATGTCACAGTTCAAGTGTTCATTTTTGTTTATTCATACCCATACTAGTTTAGATATACTCAAACTATCGATTTTAGTTTGAATGTCAACTGTCAAATTTTACCTACATATAATTGCTTCTGAACTAAAAACAGACGTCATAAGTATCATGTTTGGATTAGGTTGAGTTAGCGTTTTAGCTTGAGTCGTGAAAACGTGTTCAAAACAAACTCTCAAAGTTCAAATTGACACTACGCGTATTTCTCGATCATTAGTTGACATACCAATTTCCACCTTATTGATATTTAGCATAAGAGCTTTATCTAAAAACAACTTAAATTGTCGTACAACACTATCAATTGGATTAAAGTTGTTTTGAAAGTGTATAAACAGACTAGTTTTTCCATGCACAAAAGAAGTGGACACTCAAACTGTAACATATATATAGTTTGCATACGACACGCAAACGTAGCAATTTCACAAACGAATACATTGAATACGCCATTTTGATCAATCAATATATTTTCTCACTTGACTAATCCATACCGTTTTAATTTAAACTCGCGAACAACACAGCGCATACAATTTTTCCCACACAAACTTCAATCGAAAGCCTTTTCCACAATTTTTCAATCGCCCGAGTGCAATCACTAATAAATACGATTCCAGACGAACGAACACCAACCGCAGTGGAACGGAGACCAGGTCGAAGACGAGAACCTTGGAAGACAAGCCGCACTGACCACGAGACACCCGATACACGTCCGAGAAAATAAAACGAATAGACCACAAACGACCCGAACACCCTGTGACGTCATAGCGGATAAATAAGGACGAGATTCGCCAGGATGTTGCGATCGAGGATCAGTTTTAGACGCGGCCAATTTCGCAACGGTGTTTGATATTCAGAGGTGGCGGTTGTTGTGACATGAATCGTCGCTTCATTGTTCGAAAAGAAGGCCGATTCTGGACCTCGGCGACTCATTAACATAATATGCTAGAACGGTTTGTTGTGTTGAAGAAAAACTAAGGACTCGGAGAAACGGTAAAAGAAAGCGTTATGGAATTTTTGAATTTGTAACGATGTATTGGCAAACAGAACGGGTGCGCCTTGTGTTTGCACAAATATTTACGAGTGGGTGACTAAACTGTTATGCGCAAGATTTTGGTATTGTTCGTATGGAAAAATTAGTTCTAGCATTTTTATTATAAGTGGAAAAACGGACGTGACGCAAATACGGCAACTATTTGTATCGATCGGTTTAAGGTTGTTTTGGTTTAGAATTTTTACACGATCAAGTAAACACAGTAATCTCATACAAAGTGGACGAATTTAGATTCTGATAATTCCCAATATAAAAAAGTATTATTTCGGTTTTATTCATAATATAATAATATAATAATTAGTAGCCTAAGAATGACGGTTCTAACTAATGATCATTCCTGGATATGTAGAGATTCTAGATAATCCAGGAATGCCTGCACATTCTGGATCGCTTCAAATTTCTAAAGCGATTCAGAATGTGCAGACATTCCTGGATTATCCAGAATGTACATATATTTCTGGATTATCTAGAACCTCTTCATATCCAGAAATGATCATTAGCTAGAACCATCCTTTTTACACTACTATATAAGTAGTTGCTACATAAAAATCTGCATTTTATGATTCGATTAATAAATAAAACGATCACAATAACTTCCACCCATTATTATAGTAGTTATAACCTAGCCAAAAATGGCTTCACTCTTAACTGGATTCGGTTTCAATGAGCCAAATTAGGCATTCTATTCAAAAAGATCCACTTCGGAGCCCGTCAGATTTTTTCGATAGTAGAAAGCTCCGGCGTTATTAGGCAAACAAAGGCTCGATATTGCGTCGTCGAAAGAGCCCACAGTTTACACAACAAGAACGAAAGTCAACAAGGTGTAAAGAAATACGACTGATACTCACGTGCGTGGTGTGCCCACGATCGTCGACTTGTGCCCGTATTCGTACAGTTTCAGGTCGTCAAATCTGTCGTTAGTTCGCCAAAGCCAACAAATCGACGATTCTCTAACTTTTATCGGACACAGGGAAAAGGGTGCCCCGAACAAACATCGTATATATGGAAAATTCTAAAAAAAGGAGAATGAAAAACTACTTGGCACTTTCCTAACGAATAACGTATCGAAATTAAGTGCTGTTGGATTTGCTTTTTTTATTATCGAGAACTATTGGTTCAATACAAAAGTAATTCGTGCTAGGTAATGGTATGTGCTTCGATTACATATGTGATGTAAAAAAATCTTTACAATTTGTGGCTTTGTGGCTAATAAGAAACGGCTAAAGAACGATATAGGACCTGGCACAGGTGTGGTAAGTATAAGTTCGTTATGTGATGGCGCAAAGCCACAAAGTTGAATGGAATTTTTTTTAAATTACTTACGTAGCTGAATTATGTGTATTATTCAAACTTAAATTTCGTTTACATCGAATAAATAATTTTAGATGAAAAAACGAGCAAAAATACATTGAACACGACAAAACATACACACATTATAATATCATATACGGCATAAACCTGCAAAATCTTCATCAAAATCACAAGCTAATAACAATTACATTAACATTATCCCAAATTAACCAACAGCGCAAAGTCGTATAACACATGACAAAGCTCAAACGTATTCAACGTGCAACTTTGCAAAGCCTTCTACACAATAAACATTCCTTAACTTCCCACTTACCCGATACCCCAAATTGCACATTCCCGTGCTTAACTCCGAACATCAAAACGCACTAAAATAAATAAATAAATCAAATCCGTGGACCCCATGCAAGTTGAAAATTACATCCTTTTTTTCGCAAAAATATTAAGTGATGCTGATGATAAAGTGAAAATGGATGTAACACAACGAATTCTTAGCATTTCATTAGGTTTTGAAACATCGGGAAACCGTCGAATTCACATTAGTTCGATTAGCATAGCTAAAGCCATAAAGTACTATAAAGATCAGGAGGCGAGTTCTCCGAGTGACGCATCAACCTTGGAAACGACATCTTTATGGTACTTTATGGTTTTAGCTACGTTAGCCGAGCTAGTGTGAGTTCAGCGTAAAAAGTATAATATAATACATATTTCGAAGGGGAAGCCTACCACCCCACCTGTTACAACCATCCTACTCTATACCAGTTTCTTGAGCCGACTTAATTGGTTACCAGCAACACATTTACATAACATACTTAATTAGCGCCACATTTACTAAGAACTCTACAATTAATTTTAACTAAAAAATCGCGAAGGATTACTTTCTGGAAAGCATACGAAATGTCAAAACAAGAAAAATTTAACGAAACATGTCTTTCTGCGAACCGATCCTTTTGGCGAAGATACAGAATACACGAAAAGCAAATTTGGAGGAAAAAAGGTCGATATTGGAAGTGGACAAAAGATCGATTGATTATTCCGCTGCATTTTTAGTTAACCGACATAATTGTCGCTTCCGTGAACGTCCAAAAAAAGAAAACCGGTATGACAAACGCACGTTAGCCATCGTAGGTAACCAGGCGCCGTTCTAAAACGCGAATAACCAGTTACGGCATAGTTATGCGAGATAGTTCCTAAAAACGTGGTTGGAAATTTGTAAGTGGATCAAGGTGAGCAGTCGAACTATTTTCACTGCGGAAGACCGCAAGCTGCTTGGCGACGGGTCTTGACAGTTGGGTGGGCTACGTGTTCTACGATGTGGCTAATTAAATGTTGGATTATGTTCAAGAAAAAAAAAACCAATTACTATGAATCGTGATGGTTGAAGCTGCAGGTATCGCAAGATTAGAACTCCGTTTTTGACAACTACTCGATCGTCTCAAGATGAATATTTAACCGTTCGTCCAAAAAATAAAAATTGAATCTCTCATTTGATGAGAAGATTCCTTAAAATGGTCCTGACGTCAAACGATACAAATTATAATACGCCGGCATTGCGATTGTTTGTGACGACAATTGCAAGCGTTCGAATCGGTCCTTTTTATCCCATTGTAAAAAAGTCTGGGACGTAACAAAACAATTTAAAAAAAAAACTGTTCAAGAATATGTTCTGGGTGCGTTTTTGTCGTCTGGTGATGATATTTATGTTTTGGTGAGGATAGTACATCCGATATTAATATAAATTGTGTTATTTCTTAGCGAGTTTCGGCACCATTATGGGGGGTGGAAAGAGGTATGGGAGATAGTTATATGATTAGATGTTATTGGGTGATAAATAACGTAGTCATGTAAATAGTCCATATAAAATCCATTATCCACTAATTGAATGTATTCAGATATTTATTTATTACCGAAATCAAGCGATAAATGGTATAATAGTAATTGCGTATTGTTAGTCTGAATCAAATTGGTAAGAGATGTTTTTATTACGTTTACAAAACCTTTCCTTTGCAGCTCAAACTTTTGATAATATCAAAAATATTTAGCTTCGAAAATGATATTATGATATTTTTTGATACAAAATAAAAATTTTCTTGATAAAGAAAAGATAATTCTCAAAGTACTTAACACTAAAAAGTCAATGTCAAATCCACTAACTACAAAACACAAAATTAAAACTCAACAACCGACAAAAACTTACACACAACGAAAAATACACAAAACTCCTCATCATCATACCATATGTCCAATTAAACACATGCACCAATTACCACCCACACACCAACCGAAACCAACACCCAAAATCCGAAACCAAAGACCTTCAGAACAATCAAGCGAACTAAAAAAAACACACACACAAACAAACGATTTCAGAGGCCGAGCCTGAAAGAATTTTTCACGCCGGCGGAACAAAACGATCCCGACGGACGTGGTGCGCGCACTTTCGCGAAAAGCGCCATACATAAAGCGTTTCGGCCAGACGACTCGCGATTTTTCATCGTTTGCTATCTGGCAACTTCGAAACACCCCCGAGGCGTCTTCATCCACTGTTCGCCGAGGTTTGAAAAATGGTCGTTTCCGTTGGTGAAAAAGCGCGCCGAGAGTGTGAGCTTTCGAAAGCGCCCGACGTTCCGTTGTGTTTCGGATCGATTCTGTGCGAAAATTGCATATTTAACGTTCGGAATGAAAGCGGAGGAGAAGATCGCTTTTGGAATGTACCTCGTGGGTTTTCGTATGGTGCCGCAAAATAGAATACACCCGAGTCTCTTTTTACGCGGGAGATACGTTCCGGAGACTAACTTGTAAAAAAATGTATGATCATATAAAAATTGAAGATAGATTCCATCAGTATATTTGGAGGGAAATTCTATTCAAATATACTTTATATATAAAAAAAACATGTGATATGAAATTATGTATTTACATCAATGGTGAAGACCTATGACGTGTGTTTTACCGAGGTCTAAGCCATGTAGGACCAATTTTCTCGCCTCGTCTGTCAAATTGGTGGTCATTGCGAACGCAAAAGTGATCAGCGAAGGCGCAGTTTGCTCAGTCTTTACCTCGATGTCTTCCGGGTGGTCATTACGATTTGCTTTGTAGAGTCAGTGAGCAAAAATTCTAGCACATAAACTTGCGTATCATTGGTCTGAGAGCCTCCTACCTCCTACTGAGGTACATGTCCCTTATCGATACAAGGTTAGCTCTCGGATAAGGTATATAGCTTAGACCCCCAACATTTGATGGGGAGACCTTGTGCTGCAGTGGGCACAAAACGGGTCGACATTGTTGATGATGATGACATGTAATATAAATTTTATTCGAATTTAACAATTTATCCGCCTTTGATCATTTTTCATTTAGTGCACTTAAAAAATTTAAGTATTGATAAAAATTAATTGAATTACAACACTCAACGAGATTTAATGATTCGATATATCAAAGGTTTAAGATATGTAATTTTATCTAATATCAGTTTATAGTATTCATATAAAATTAACTAAATAATGCTATTTGAAATGATCACCTTGAATATTCGATTGAATGACTTGCTCATGGATTTTTTTAGGATAATCCCAAAATCGAAATTTACCACGATAAAATGTTAAAATGATGCGGCATTGAAGTCGAGGATCAGATCGAACGTTGCATATGAAATCGCTGACCCAAAGAAAACAGAACGCGGAGCCAAAAGGTTGACAAAACACTTGAATCATTCGTTAAGAAACAATCGCGAAAATGGGCCAGTAACGGGTTAAGTGTAGACAGAATCAGCGCTAAAACTTGTGCCAACAGAAACAGCAAATAACGTAAAATTTTAAAAAAATTGCACAGCAAAGTGCAAATATACGTAAAAAATTGAATACTCAAGATAACACTTCCGATGACTTTTTATACGATCGTATAAAAGTGGGTTTAGATAAAAAGGCCAATACTTTTGATTGAATCACTCGACGATGCACTAAAAAGATAAAAATAATTCAGCAAACACATTCCATCATTCCGACACTATTAATCATCGAGAACACCTACGAAAAAAATCTTGAAAAAGGTCAATCAAAAACAAAAACCAATTCGATTCATCAACGTCGATTTCGTCCCGTCGCACTCGAGGATCATCTCGGGTTTTCGCCAAAGATCATCACCCGTCTGAATCATGCCATTGTTCATCACTTATTTGAATCTCGAAAGATAACCGCGATTCCCGGTGCACGTACGCGAAATGCGAATGCCAACGGTTGCGACAAAGCGAAAGAAAACTCGCACAATTATTTTCGCGGAGTGACGTCGGCTTATTATATTTTCGAAAAGTGACGACGTTTTATTTTGGAAATTGATTGTCCGTCACACTTTCGTTTCGATTGTTGGTTTGCGGAAATTGGCTCTTCCTTTGCGGCGAAGATCGAGCCAAAAACGGATGTAGATATCCTGTGTTGGATTGTTGTTAACAATTGAGTTTTTATGTAAACTGCGACGTTTATCAGTTAAATGCAATTTCGTTTGTTATTAAAAAGTTCTGATATAAATTTTTACTTACAGTCAAATTTTTTCCACTTTGAACCAAATACTTTCCATTTCACACGAAATATACTCGATTTTAAATTAAATTTTTCTTATTCCAAAATAATATAGTTTAAAACATTTTAAATAATTTTTTTGAACCATTACATACAATAAGACTGATCTTGATCCTGAAGATTCATACGATTGTAAAATAATTTATCTTCGCCTGCGAAAACGTGTCGTAACAAACTTTCAGTATTTGACTTATTGTCAGTATTGTCTATAATTTTCAAATTGATTTAATTATGTAATACATATATAATTTTCAAAAATAAATTCCAGGTATGTAAAAATGTACGAAATATCTTACTGGTATCACAAATGCGAATATAATAGAGAAAAAATATTTAAAACAAATAATACATCGACTGGAATCGACGGAAATTCGAAATGGAAAATATTTATTTTGAAATAAAAAATGTTTAATTTTAAATAAGAAACATTTGGTTTGGAATGAAAAACATTTAATTTGGCGTAAAAAATTTATAATATGCATTGTTTCCGATCGAAGCTGAAGGTGTTAAATGCGTAATGCCTTCGACGATTGTTGTGAAATGTCAAGTTTAATAACGACATAAAATAATACCAAAGTTCAAATAGATTTTCAAAATATACACATCGACTATAATATATATAGGAAAAATTGTATTTAAATAACTACATTCGTCGAAACTCAAATAATCACAACGAAATTGATAAATTATCATAACGACCGATACGATTTCACTATCGTAAAGACCACGAATTCATTCCGAAATTAGTCATCCAAAATAAAATATCTATTTGACAGTACCGTCATTACCAATGATAAAATTGTCAATGGCTAACGAACCTTCATCACATTTCGAATTCGAAAATTCAAAATCTCACACATCAACGCAGAATGTCTAGTTATTTGACGGAACAACAAATCGCAGCCATAATAATGGCACTTTCAGACCGAAAACCCGCTAATGTCCGTCTGATATTTAAAGGTCTCGCCCATAGCGCAAATAGAACCGTTCTTCTGCTTCAGAAAGGGCTTCTGGAACTAAAGGGAAATAAAACGACGAAGAAAAAAGGTACGTGAGCGCAATACGAACGAAATTCCTTTATGTGCCGCTGCTGAAAACGTTCGCTGTGTTTATTTGTATGATTTCAATTGGATTTATTGCTTTTGTTATAATGTTTACGTATCTATTCTGCACGAAAATATGGGAAATATAATAACAAATATGATATAATCGTTAGATTTGCCAGATGTATTAATTTGATGTTTTGATTTATGAAAAATTGCGATAAGAGTCTTCGTGGTTTTTACATTCGTAGTTATGATGATTGAAATCGCAAATTATGTAAATAAAATATGTTTGTACGCGGCAAGTTTAATGGTTAAGTTTTCCCACCGTAAATAATTTTTAAAGGTTTTCAAAGATAAATAAAAATGATTGATCATAAATATAAGTTGAGCACTCGTTGTAAGTGTTTATAGCTATATAACCTACAGCAAAATTGTTGTTATATCAATATTATTTTTTCATTTACTTCACATATATTTAATTCGATAACGTTATGATATTTGATCGATAAACTTTATAGAGGAAAATATAAATTTTGTATTATTAATTACTGCGGTTATTTGATCGATTTATTAATAAGATTACTAACGATAATTACAATATATTAATTAGTACATAAACGAACTTATTTCATACTTAAATATTTTTAATATTCCGCAACATTTTTTTGAATCGAATAAAAAAAACCTTTGTCACAAAGGTAACAAACATAAATGCTCAAAATGAAACGATTAATATTTAACGGAAAACAAAAATCATAACAAGCTTAAAAGCGTGACCTCGGTACTGAGCGACTCGACTCGATCGACAAATCGCTAATGCATTATATTGTCGCTTAGAATCGCTCGAATCGCTCGAATCGCTCAAACCACTTGAGCCACTTAAACAACTCGAGTCATTCAAATCGTTCAATTCGCTCGAGTCATTAGAGCTGAGCGGCTCTAATGACTTGGCTCTAATGAATGGCTCAAATGGTTCGAATCGCTCAAGTCACTCAAACCACTAAAATGGCTCGAATCGCTTAAATGGTTCAAGTCGCTCAAATGGTTCGAATCGCTCAAGTCACCAGAGTCGCCCTAATCGCTCAAGTCACTTAAATCTCTCAAATGGATCGAGTCGCTCAAATCGCTCAAATTTCTCTAATTGCTCAAGTCACTAGAGTCGTTCAAATTGCTCAAATGGCTCGAATCGCTCATCACTAGAGTCGCTCAAGTGGCTCGAGTCGCTTAAATGGTTCAAGTCGCTCAAATGGTTCGAATCGCTCAAATCGCCAGAGTCGCCCTAATCGCCCAAGTCACTTAAATCACTCAAATGGATCGAGTCACTCAAATCGCTCAAACGGCTCGAATCGCTCAAGTGGCTCAAGTCGCTCAAAACCACTAAAATGGCTCGAGTCGCTTAAATGGTTAAGGTCGCTCAAATGGTTAGAATCACTCGAGTCACTAGAGTCGCTCGAGTCATTTAAATCCCTCAAATGGCTCGAGTCGCTCAAATCACTAGAGTCATTCAAACGACAAGTCACTAGAGTCGCTTAAATCACTCAAACGTCTCGAGTCGTTCAAATCGCTCGAACGACTCGAGTCGCTCAAATCACTAGGGTCACTCAAATGACCCGAGCCGCTAGAGTCGCTCAAATCACTTATCATCAAGACCACTCACCAAAATTGTATCATAAAAAATACAAAGACCCATCCTCCATCACTGAAAAAAACATCCCGGCGACCTTCAGCGACACTCAACCCCGCTTTCACAGCCGAGCCTCACCGCCGAATAAGCCATTATTCGGGCAAAAATACCCGAAGACACGACCCTCGTCCCTCCGCGCGGGAGGCTTTTCCGCGCCTCGCATCCCCCGCAATGACAAATCGCCGCTAAAGCCGGGAAATAGCCTCGTGTTATCCCGCGGCCGGGACAAAGACGGCAGTGTATGAAAGCTGGAAGAACGGGCGCGGATTGTTCGGGGGTTCGCGTGTCGGGCGAAATTTAGTTTCATGCGAAGTTTTGTGTGTTTGAGGTTTGAAAAAAAAAAACACGGTTCTTCGGATTAGAGCGGCTGATGGATGATGATTCGTTTTTATAGTGATTTTTGTTAGTGGGTCAATTAGAAAAATCACTGTACTGTTCAAACTAGTCATTGGTCTCTTCAATGGATGTTTTAGTTCGGAAATGAAAGGAATTTTAAATCGATATTTCCATATTGTATCGACGAAATTGATAATTTCTGTTTACATTTTATTAAAAAAAATTATATGAATGAAGATTGTATTATAATATGACATTAATATTGAATCTATTAGATTCTGCATGATGTGCTTATTAAAATTTTACGCGAGAGTGCATACCTAATTAACGCTTCTCTATTCAATTCGATTATTTCCTTTATGTTTTAGCGACTCACTTTATTCTTTAGCTACTCACTTCTAGATGTGTCGAACACATTTCGTCTTTAAATCTCTTATGTCACTTAAAGACAACTCAATTTAGCAGAGTATCAATACGACATGCCACTTAACGTTTCAGTAACAATTTCGCCGAACGATTCTATCATCTCGAAACATTTTCATATATAAAAACGACCATTTACATAACACCGATCGAACCGTTCCAGGAATTAAACTTTCGCACGCCATATTCCTACCCGGAAACGCCATGAGCATAACAATAATCCAAACAAAGTCGAATATGCACAATTACATAAACCGATCACGAAAATTGCGCAACACACATTACTGCCCATTGACAAAATGAAATAGCACACATTATGTTAATTCCATCTATTCTTAGATCGATTCACCAGAAGTGTACACACTCGATGAAATTCCCATGGAAATTAACGTTCCAGGAAGCGGCAGAAGAAAAATGGCGATCCGCATTCCTCGACCGTCTAGACCCGGTCAACTGGACGACGGCTGATTAATCAATAAATCCATCAAAAAAATTAAATATTTAGACGCCAAATATGCACGTTATGTGTATGTTAACGTAATTGAGTTATCAATTTTAAAAAATTATATATATTTATATGATAAATGTTTGGGTTCATTTGTGAAATTGCTAGGTTTTTAAAATTTGACGTAGTAGGTGTTTTGGTTACTATTGAAGCGAAATTACAAATTACTCTCGATTACTCGGGCTAATACCGGGAAGAATAATCGAAAAACACGGATAATCCAAACTAACATTTTTTTTTAATTTTCTCGAAATTTTAACTCGAGACTTTAAAATACCTAACTCTAAAGCATAAAGACAAATAAAATTCTCAATACATTTTAGACATGGATAATCCGCAAACTGGATGATCGAGAGTATATTGCATTATTAAAAAAATAAGAAAAATAATATTTTTTTAATCAATTTAACATACAATAACAATGAGAACTTTATAGACAACAGTTCAAAATAAAACTATACATCATCTATTTGTGAAATAATGACTAATTAAAGTAAGTGAGACCCAACGTAAAACTCTGTTATTCAATTTATTTTAACTTTTTTAAGTGAGGCTTTTTAATAGGGGTATTAAAAGGTGGGACATTTTTAATCCCATTGTGCTTCAAAGGATTAATGAGCCATTGTTCAATTGGTTATTGACCAGTTGGTCATTGGTATATCGGTCATTGTCCGGGACATCAGTTGGACAATGCCCAATCGGTCAGTTATCAGTTGGTTTTAACCTGTTCGTCATTGTACAATTGGTCATTGCCCAGTTGTTCATTAACCATGGAGTCCTAACTATCAAAATAATATTTCAGCACCATACCGAAAGCCTTTCAGGATCAAAGCGAGAGGATTTCGCATGTGAATCCTCTAATAAATTTCAGAAGACAGTTAGAGGGGCTCTGTAATACGTGTGTTTGTAACGAAAGTTATTAAGGCCGTAACTTCAGCTGAACGAAATCCGATCAGATCCGGAGTTCTTTGCCTGTTTTGTTCGTTGCCTTGAATGAAATTTCGTTCGGTGTTGAAAGTTACGTGTGATCGATGAAAATTTTCATGTGAATCGATAAAGTGCGCAATTTCACATCATTATGTACCATGCCGGGGCGATCAATCACCATTATGAAAAATGTAATGGAACATTACGAATGTTTATTAATAGCGTAATTTTTGTGTTTATTGTATAAAGGAAAAATTAACGGTAAATCGTCGAATTGGGACCACAATGATAGATAGGCCCTTTTCGTGCATATGTTTTCAGCGATTAATGATGTTTGTTTTTTTATTAATCACATTCTGGAAACATGTTTGCACATTGTAAAAATCGCATTGTTTGATTAAAATTTTGATGAAAAAAAAAGTTGAGAAAATATTGCGTAATACTTTATATTAAAATTTTAATCTCGACATTGATTATATATATATAAAAAAATGATCATTTAGACAACTGGCTTGTTAGAAAATTAATTATGCAAAAATTTGATATATATTACTAAACGCTATTATTTAACAATATGAATGTATATTTTGTACTCTAGGGATTTATGATGAAAATTTTAGTTAAATCTATTATAATAGTTATGAATATCATTTGATAATTCAATTTTTAAAACTCGCAACTTCTCGATATACATTCACTTTCTCTAATTAATAACATATTTCGCCTAACCTATACACCACGATAATATAACACAAACAAACGTTTAATTAACCGAATCGTCCAGTTGACCATGCACGACGAAAAAAGCCACATCCAGCTGAAACGCACATCACATTCCCTCGACAGATTTCAGACTTTCACAACACGAAACGCTCCGAACGACACACAACATCCTAAAATGACCGACCAGTTATCAAAATCGCCCGAAAATAGACAACCGTCTAGTCGATCACTACACAATACTGTTCAATTAATAAAATAAATAAAAAATACATTTGTCTGAAACGCATTTCTTCGGCAGATTTCAGACTTTCACAATACGAAATGTACCACGAACGATATGTATAATGAAAATCCAAAACCGACACTTTCTAGGCGGCCGGAAGGAGTCCCTCCACGTGCATTCCTGGAAACGGATCGATCCTTGACAGACACGAGGACATTTTGACATTTAGTAAAATAGGTACATAAACGTTTCGAGTGTAGCGTCGGTCCACGCGAAGGCAGACATTGCGAGAGCGGATGATTTATTGGGACGGCGATGGCCGAAAGTGACAGGAGGACGGGGGCGCGGGAGGGGCGGAGGCGCGCGGCGGGGCTCACCTGGACGGACGGGGCGCAGGCTCCGGGGGCCGGGGCGGAGGGGCTCGCCGTTTTCGGTGGTGATCGATGGGGGACGCGCGCGGTACGAGCGCACGAACGCACTCCGAGCGCGGCACTGACACACCGCCTTGTTTTGGTACTTATTGCGGCGCGGTTGTTTTTCGCGCCGCGGCCATCTAGCGGATTTTCGATAAACTTTTTGTGTTTTTGTAAGAATTTAGCGAAGATATGAACCGTTTTTTTAATTAGTTTTGTAAATCGTCGATGAGATTTTTTTTTTGAAAGATTTTTTATTGTGTCAAAAACTTTTTGTGCAATTTTATTTATCCTGTTTTGAAAACAATTAAATTATTATTATTATCATTATTATTATATCGTTGCATTTTCAGTGAAAAAAAATTTATGAAATCATGGTTGGTGATACAGTAATCCTCCCTATTACGTCCAGATAAGTTCGACATTATAGGGGGGAAATTAGGAAATCAATAATTGAAATATTTTCATTTTACTTTCTTTTTGAATATTTTTACAATTTAATTGTTTTTTTCAAATACATTTGAAAAAAAATTAAAAAATTTGAATTAACTTTAGAAAAAAACGTTATATGGGGGACGCCGAAGACGGGGGGGATTACTGTATTTTTATTATTATTATATCGGTGAATTTTCAGTGAAAAATTTTTTAATATATTTTTCATGAAATCGTGGTAGGTTACACAGTAATCCCACCTATAACTTCAAGATAGGTTCGACGTTATAGGGGGGAATTTTGGGAATCGATAAATGAAACATTTCCTTTTTTTTTGGATATTTTTACGAGTTAATTGTTCTTTTTCAAATACATTTGAAAAAAATAGAATTTAAATGCATTTGTAAAAAATTACGTTATAGGGGAGACGCCGCAGACGTTATAGGGTGGGGGACGTTATAGGGGGGATTACTGTATTATTATTATATCGTTGAATTTTTAGTAAGAAAAAAATCGAATTTATTTTTCATAAAATCTTGATTGGTTATATAATATTTTATTTTATTGAATTTTTTTTATTGTGTCAAAAACTTTTTATGCAATTTTATTTATCCTGTTTTAAAAACAATTAAATTATTATTTTTGTTTTTATTACATCGTTGAATTTTCAGTGTAAAAAAATTGAATTTATTTTTCATGAAATCGTGTTAGGTTATAGTTCTATTCAGTATCGTGATTTTATGACCTTACTTTCTTTTTTTTTTTTAAATAAT